>VWZZ01006216.1:75849-161308 GCA_013399095.1 Psophia crepitans | reverse complement strand
AACAAACAAAAAATGCCCACAAAAAATAACCCCCCAAAAACCCTAAAAACCCCCAAAACTTGAAAGTTTCTTGTTGAAATAACAGTTTGTAGTACTTATTGACAGACCCCTAAAACCTAAAACTGGTTGAGAGGGATTTAATTTGAGTGACAGAGTAATCTCAAACCTGATGGAATTCTTTATAATAAATCCAAATTCTTTCTGGTGAGTTTATGTACACCTGACAAAAATCTTATCTAATACTAAACTCCCAAACAGTTTAGAAAAATGTTCTGGACATCACAAGCTTTAAAATGTGAGCTAGATAGACATGGAACACCTATATGGAGGTAGAAACTGATGAGTAAGTATCAAATGCATACTGTGCATTGCTTGGAAAAGCTTGCACTCGCTTGTCTGCTTGGGAATAAAGACCACATCGTTTTGAATCCTTGTCTATGCAACGTTTTGGTTTTGTTTTTTTCTGTTAGAACTATCTACATCAGAGATAAGGATGTCACTTTGATCATATTTGGAGCTGTCATCAGGACTTTCTCTTGTTAAAAGTAGTTAAAGAAAAAATACCTTTATTAAAGTTTTTTTCTCAAACAACTAAATTTGTCATAGAAATTTAAGTTCTCATCATGTTTGTCTTTTGACAGAGTGCAAATATTTCTCTCAAACAACATATCCCTGACTGTGACACCTGAGTATCCATGTGTATCATTCTCTAAAGATACACATCATTATTATATATCATTCTCTAATGATACATATATTCTTGTTACAAGGAAGACTCTTAAACTTCAAATATTTCAGTCGTCTTCTCAGTATTTCCTGTTGTCCAGGGCTCATGTCCCTTTCAGACATATTTAATCTCTTCCTTGAGTAAACCTCGTATGTTTGTAAACATCCCTGACTTATGAAAAAGAAGAAGTAGAGAGACAAAGTTATGTCATCAAAAATGTGTTTAAAAGACAGATGTTATAGCATGCAGTACAGTAAATCCTTAATTCTTTGTAAGTTTGGACCAATATTTTTAGTAAACTGTGGCAAGCACGTGACTGGTTCAGGACTTTTTGGGTATATTTCATTAGAAAATGAACTGTCATGTGTATGAAGAAAACTATGAATTTATAATTTCATTTCATAACATGAAAGCTCATTGGGATTACAGTATCAGTGCTGGAGGACAAAATGGAAAGTTCACAAATTTTATATAGTCTGTAGGCATGGGATAAAACAAACAAACAAATACTCCCCCCTCCACAAAATAAAGGAAAAAAAAAACAGACCCAACCCAAGAAACCAGCAGACCACAAACAAAACCCAAAACCAGTCCAAGTATTGAGTCACAGAGGATTTATTGCTTTGACAGGGTTTTTTTTGTCAACCTTAGTAAATTGACTTTATCCTTCAGCATGTAGTCAAGAAACTACCTACTGCAACTTGTGAGATGTTGGAACCAGATAATATAATGCCACAGTCAAGGTAACTAAACAAAAATGAAGTGCAGAAGAACTGATATGAGGCAACAGGAACATACATCTATTCTTTATGGAGCAGTTGATCAATTACCCTGAGTCAGAATCTGGTCCAAAGCACAATAGATTGTTTGAAATACATTATTCATATTTAAATATTTCAAATGGCTTTAAGTGGCTTGAGTTTTTTATGGTCTTTTTCATCTTTACTCCAGATTTGAATTAATTTAATTGTGTCTAGTGAAAAATTCAAATACTTGAATGGATTTGTTTAGCTAGGTCTAAATAACACACACCAGCAGTCTGATCCATAACTGAATGAAATTTATGCTAAGACTTTTATTTTAGGACGATCATGTTCAAAGACTAGTTCATCTGAATATTTTAGCTACCTTCCTATAACTGTGTAGTTTAGAAAGGTTTTCCCAGGTATACTGTATTAGATTTCCAGTTAAAGTCATCACAGTTTCTACCAGCCTTATTATCAAACTTTTTATTCCCCCCTTCCCCCCAAGGATTTAGTCTGCTAAATTTAAGCATCTAGTTTAGATGTAACATTAAAGCAGATAGATTTTTATTTTTTTTTTCGGAGACATTCAAAGGCACCTTCTTCTCTCTGCTGTCTGGTGAATTAGCTTTATGAAGACTAAGTCTCTAAAATCTAACACTAGACAGAAGTTAGATGCTTTAATTAAGTGCCCTTGGTCTATCATAACTGAAATTGCTTACGTGCTTGTGCAAATGGAGAAAGTACTTCAAATTTTACATTGGTAGAATCTACAGTTCATCTCTTCAAATGGAAGGCATATATTTATGTTGATAATAGCATAAATTATAATAATAGATAAGCTAATAAAAAGTACTGTAAATGTTACAAAAATAAGAAGAAAGAGGAGGAAAAGTACTAAATCTTCAGCTTTATCTCAATAAAGAAAAAAATGTACCAGTTGAAAATAATAAAAAAATTGTAACCACTGTAACTCACAACTAAATTTCCTAGAAACTGTACTGCCTTGCTGATTCATGTCAAAATGTTTTATTTTATTAATGAAATGAGCAATAGGTGTAATTTTCCCAAATAAGTTAATGTTCCTCTTCTTTACAAAAATCATTGGCATCACACCAACTTTTCTGCTGATTTTTGAATTTCCATTGTAGTAGTAATATGTTGATATTTTTAAACAGTTTGTGATGTCAGGCCCCTCACTAAAGGTTGATTGCTTGTGACTATTTATAGTTCAAACTATAAATAAAGTACACTCATTATTGAGTACAGAAACAGTTACAAAAACTCTAGCATTTTCACAGACAAGCAGGCTCATTATTTAAATTTCATCCAATCATGAAGCTTTTTGTTTTGACTGAAGTAAAATTTAAGTTAGGGAAAAAAATGCTGCTTGAAATTTAATTATACAGAACTAAATTTTCTGTCTATGTCTAGATGTACGTCTGTGGCTATCATCTATCTCTATCTCTATATATATCTCTATCACCTGCTGAGGTAATCTTGTGCCCACGAAAACATGCTTGAGAACACTAGTTCTTGTTTGTTTCCTAAATGTATTTTGAAAATGGCTTATCAGCTATTTAATTATACTCTTAAGTCATTTCTTTTTTTTGCCTTTGATGAATTTGAAAATGTTAAAAGTGTCAAAGAGTAGTAGGCTTTGTGTTTCCTGCAGAACATAAAATTTAGTGTGAAGCTGTGGAAGAGGAATTTTCAAGGCTGACTTATGTTTTTAACAGCCCACACTGCAATTCCTGAAAGGAGGGAAACTTTAGGATCTGTAACAAGTAGTGTACTGATCAGAGCTCCATTTCCTGCATGGATTTTAGCATCTGTCTCAGGACTACACATCCAGTCTTCTTTCTGAATCTAGGATTTTAAATTTGCTACTAAGTTGTATGCTTCACAGTTTATATCACTCTTGGATGTGGAATGAATTTTCAGGAACAAATATTGCCCTGTGAACCTGTTGGAACCAAGATGCTGTGGAGTAAAGCATTCAGGAGTCATGGATGCTGTGAACAAAGAAGGGCTTAATGCTGTAAGAGAGTCAGTGGGTGGCTTTGCTTCTGATCCCTGCTTCTTTGCATTATGTCTCATTTTATTCCGTGGTTGCCTAAACAGTTTATGAACGCAGGAAACCATTCCCAGCTGAATGTCCTAGAGTGGGATTATATGTGTACTCAACACGTAGCGCTTTGCTTTCACAGCTCACCTGGCCTCTAGATGCTTCCTCAGTGATAAAGATGACAAAGATGATGAATGCTAAGCATTATGCTAAAATTTTTATCCTCGTTCAAAGTAATGGGATAGAGGCTTTTTAGTAGCTTAACAACTAAATAAATGGTTTCCATTAGTGACAGAATTTTACAAGTTCACTCGATTTTCTCTAAAATCTCTTTTCAAAGTAGCAGTCTGGTCTCCATAGATAAGTATATTGTTAGCAACTAACAAACAACATTCCAAGAAAACATAAAAACACCTTTGCTTTGTCTGTGATACAGCTAATTCAGTGCAGAAAGAAGTCTCTCTTTTGTCTTTGGCGGCTCCTAAAATGTGATTTCACTGTTAGCAAGATTCTAATATGTGATTTCACTGTTAAAAAGCAACTTTGTGTTCCAACTTTGTTCTACCATAACTTCTAAAACTGCAATCAATCACCTGAGTCTTTACCGCTCAAAATCAATCAACCCTGAATGTATTTGAGTGCATGCAGAATTACAATTCACGTATCAAATAAGAATGCATACATATCACAATAAGTTCTGTGCCCACTTACCCTATAAAATGCATGTAACTTCCCCTGAATCCTGTGCAGAGATAAACAGCATCTTTCCTCATTATGAGGAAAGTCAACCATAGCTTAAATTTGACAGCATTGTTATTTTTAAGTATTATATAACATATACTTTTGCCCATAACATCCACTGTAATTATTAGAACTAATGTATGTGGATCAAAGAGATAATACACCCTTCCATAAGAAAAAAAGACCATTTTTTAATTAATGTTTTACAGGTCAGAGACAGGATTCTGGCCTTGAGGAAGAGAAGCAATTTCACTTTAAAATAAGAAAGAAAGGAAATCAGAAAGAAGAATAAAAAATCCAAACACCTAAGTGGCCCACTGATCAATGGTGGGAACCTGAGGCTGTATGCTAATTATCTCCCTTAGTTGGCTGCTATTTCTAAACTTCAGGGTAAAGTAATAAAATCATTCTTTCCATTGACACAGAGGTATATTGAGCTACACTTTTCAGCCTCTCTTTCCCAGTCCTAGCACTACTCTGTGCACATGCACGTGTGGAATTATCTTGTACTTTTCACGTGCAACAGGATAAATCTGATAAATCTCATATTTATCAGGTTTATTCATATTATGCATGATTTTTCTATCCACAAGGCAGAACGATCCTTTCCATCACATAGTTTAAAAGAGTTAATTTTGTCCTGATAAAATAAAAACATGCAGCACTGAAAACTATTAGGAAGAAGGAGTCCAATGTAAGCCAGATTTCTGGTGCCTTATCCAGAGCAGCAGGGAAGTTTTAGACTCAGTAATGTTATACCTATGCTATCACTGCTCCGACTAAGTATTTTCCCTTGCCCTCTAGACAGCAGTGTAAACGTATTCGAGAATCTTTCATGTTCTTTTTTCATAATATGTGAACATCTTCTACACTAGAAAAATATTTGTGGAGCTTTAGATTTTGTTGAAGATAAAAGACCGTGATTTGTGTTAGTGACATTTAATGACAAGCCCATAGAATCACAGAATGGTATGGGTTGGAAAGAACCTCAAAAGTCATCTAGTTTCAAGCCCCCTTGCCATGGGTAGGACACCCTCCACTAGACCACGTTGTCCAAAGCCCCATCCAATTGGGCTTCCCACTCCCTCACTTCCAGGGAGTTTTGCACTCTGGGCAGCCTGTTCCAGTGCCTCACCACCCTCACAGTAAAGAATTCATTCCTAATATCTAATCTAAACCTACCCTGCTCCAGCTTAAAGCCATTTAAGCCCTTGTCCTTTCATTACACGTTCTTGTAAACAACCCCTCTCCAGCTTTCCTGTAGGTGCCCTTCAGGTACTGGAAGGCTGCTCCAAGGTCTCCCTGGAGCCTTCTCTTCTCCAGGCTGAACAGCCTCAACTCTTTCAGCCTGTTCGATCATCTCTGTCTGATCCAGCCCTCTGATCATCTTTATGGATTCCCTTCTAATTGTTCACTGGAAGCAGCAATTTTCTCTCCGGTTTTGTTGCGGAGAGATAGGTACCTCAGGATGCAATTCAACACATCTACCATAGTATGGACTAAATCATGACATTGAAATGCCTATATCTCCTCATATGTAGAAAGAGAGTACTGAAATAACCTGACTGGGGAAGAAATGCAGTTTTCTGACAGCTAGACTAAGATGAGACCAAATAATTTTGTTTGGTAAGTACAATAAATAAAAATTTCTGCAAAATGAAGACTCAAACAAAGAAAGAGCTATAAGCTATTTAGATGTTCCTGGAAACAAATTATCAGCAATTATAGCTATTCCTAGTTCACCAAACTCCACTAAAAATCCCCAATGACACAACCCTCCTTCTCCCTAACATTCATATATTCTACCTGGATATTGTGAATATTAAATGTGATTAAGAATATAGCCCAGGGTGTGGAAAAGTCCAATATTTAATATCAAAACTAATTTAGAATCTTGAATTGATTTTCTATGAAGACGGGAGTGCTTGGAGTTTGATATTAAATTCTGTCTCTATCTATTTAGACAGATAATTATTTATTCAATGAAATTTGGTAATCAAAGTTTAAGTCTATGTAAAGTCATGGAGAATGAAACATAATACAGATATTTTAAAACTTTGAAATTATTCAGTACTTCTAATTTGAGACAAACCACAAAAAAGAACAAATATACAAAGAAATTCATGCCTTGCAATTGAATCTGCAGTTATCCAACGTCATAATAATGGTCTGCAGGTACAGCTTGATTGTTTAAGTGCACCTGCTGCTGGCAAAAATGAAAGTGCACAATTAATAAAGCAACCATTTGTTTGTTGAATTCCACTCTGTTAAATATTTCATTGCATATTGCTTCTGAAATCAAGATGTTTTTATCTGAGTTGTCTTTTTGGGGGAGGTTTGAATTCTTTTTTCTTTTGAAAAAAAAACTAAATACAAATTACTCTAAAAACTATATTTCCAATGAAGTTTCCTAGAAGTACATTTACTTCTTTTATTTGTCTTGTTGAAATATGATATTTTGCATAAGTAAACAGTACCATTCAGCAATGATTATAAAATATTAGCCCCCATTTTATCCCAAAATTCATTCAGATAGTTCTCTATAATTAATTTAATTCAAGTTTGACCCAAGTGTTTTAGCTATCTGGCTACCTACAGATTTCTTCTTGTAGATCAACTTTCTAGATACTACATTCCTAAAAACAATATAAAGGAGAGAAGATTTTTCTGCTTTTCTTTTTCTTGTTCTTAATTTCTACTGAAGGGATATAATTACTTATTTCAGCAGTTTAAATAAGATTTTTTAAATGTAGATGTCTGTTTACAGAAGAGAAAAGAAACACCATGGTGAACTCCATAATGGCTCATGCCTTCATAAGTATATATCAAAGTACAATGAAACATGAAGAAGTGGCAACTTTGCCATTTACAGATATTTAATATTTTAAGAGATGGCTTAGGTTTTCATATAGTAAGAGTACTCACAAATAAAGTCATAACAATTTGTCTTGTCCTCCTTTTGTTATACATACAAACTTATCTGAATTTCAGACTTAAACTGTTTAGTTTGTTTTGACTGGTTAATATTGATAACATTGTCAAGAAAAGCCCAGAAGTTTCTTCTTTTCCCAAACTTCCATAATGAGAACTAAACACTGTTATCTAATCTTGTTAACTATTATAGACTTTTACAGATGTCAGTGTTATGCTCTGAACTATATACTCACTGAGAAAGATTTGCCAGTTTTAGCTTTGAGAAGCTGCCAAAATGCTACTTTTTTCATAACAACTTACTGTATTGGATTTTGTTGCATACCAATAGATTTTGCACTGTATCATATTATAAGAATTTTCCTAGTAGAAGTTCTGCTGATCTTAGGCAATTTCCTTTTCTTTTCTCTGGATCGTCAGAATTGAAAGAAGACAGCAATGACATATTTAATAACTTTTTTTTTCTTTTTTCTTTTTTGCCTTCCTGAGAATAAGTGAGTGCATATGGGAGCTGACTTTTTACTTTCTTTGAAAATCTGCAATCTATAATTTTATGAGCATGGGATGGAACCGGGAATAAAAATAACTCCCCTTTTCAACTCCCATCAAGAACAGAAAATGGGAAATTTAATCATCTTGAACACAGTGCTAAAACAAGATGTGGTTTGATTGAGACTCCCTAGAATCTCCTTTTTATGATATATATTAGAATTAAATTCACCTTAATTTTACAAGAGGGATATTATTTGACAAAGAAGCATGAAGCATACTGAAATTATCCCTCTTTTGGGTCTGATAATTTTGATCACTTTTATGATATAAACAGAAGGCTCATCTAAAATTTCATGCTCCTTTTATAATTCTAAAACAAAACAAAACAAAAAATCCCACAAACTTTTCACAACCTTTTGCTTAGTTATTAGTGATTTAAAACAGATCCAAAGTATTTTTCTCAAAATTCAAAATAATTAGACAACCCTCAAAATTTTTGAATTATTTAATTAAGTCAGTTTCAACAACAACAAAAAAGCCTTCATGAAATATGTATTGAAGTTGAAAATACAGCTTAATTCCAAAATGCAATTGACATCTGATACATAATAGATATAACTGATTTTTAAAGTAATGGTACTTACTACAGTTAAATTATAACATACTGATTCTGATTTTTCTTTATTTTTTTTTCCTTATTAGACTTCTCTCTGCTTGGATTAGCATTATTATAGCTGTATACCTCTTTGAAATATATAATTACACAACCTTTACATAATTACATAATTTCAGAGAAAGAAAAAAAGGGAGTTTGTGCTTTGGGAAGGATGGAGGAGGGTGGAGGTGTGGATATTTTTTGTCTTTTTTGTAAATCACCCCTGTTGCACAAAATCTCATGAACAACACTTATTAAAGGTAAAAGAATTCCAAATTGCCTTTTTTCTTTCAGTTAATGCAATCCTGCATTGTTTCATTTACAGCACTTACCATTTCTACCTGTGCATGCTCAGATAAATCCATTTCCTTAAGAATAGGCAGAAATGCTTTCTAAGCTCTAAATATACAAAAGTTCAATCTCATTATATACAAGTAGTAGTCAGTGCTTGAACATACACCTGTACAATAGCAAGCGATGACCCCATCGTTTTGCAGCACTGAGATTCTCATGATCATTTAATATCCATGGCTAACTGTCTGTGAGTCAAGCACTACTGGCCTCCTGGGATTCATTTAAGTGGACTGCCAGCCACTACAGCAGATGCTGCAAACTGATGATGGATGTCAAATCATTAGTATAGTTATCTTGTAGTTCTTACCATCATGAGAGACAGTGATTATTTTCTTCTGTTTTGCTTTGTTGTTGTTTTGTTGTGTGGGTTTTTTGTGTTTGTTCTTTTTTTTTTTTCCAGGTTGTTGTTTTGAGTTTTGCTGGTTTTTTTTTTTCAAAATTGAAAATGTCATTGTTGCTAGTGCTGGTAATTGAAGACTCGTCTCCTTTTTCTCCAGGAAAAACCATGGAGATTGAGGAAAGCTTTTTGTTGTTGGTGGTGGCTGTTTTAGATTTTTATAATTAAAACCATTTTCCACTCCCTGGAAGTGTTCAAGGCCAGGTTGGTTGGGACTTTGGGCAACCTGGTCTAGCAAAACATGTCCCTGCCCATGCAGCGGGGTTGGAATTAGATGATCTTTAAAGTCCCTTCCACCCCAAACCATTCTATCATTCTGTGATTCTATGAAAAGTGAGCTGTAGGGAAAAATCTGGAATTAATTATTTCTAAATAATGTAATAATCATATCCCAATAAAACACCTAGGTCCTCCAGCATCATTAATAATAAATTATAATAAAACAAACAAAACCCAAAAACATTAAGTCAGATAATTTATATACAATTTCTGGCAGGCAGATCTCTTCAGAAATTATTTCCACTGCCATGTCATAGAGCTTCTGAGAAATTAGGTTTTCCAAATAAAGCATGTAGCTCTTCTTTTGTTCCTCCAAATTCACCTGTTTCAGAGGCTGGAAATTTTTTAACAGCTATCTACTCCGTTTTGGAGCAGACATCATAGATACCCTTTCTCACCAAAAGTGTAGTAAATCTGACAGATGGAGCAGGTTAATACCTCCTAAGGTACTTCAAGTTTTACTATTCAAAGCTATTCTAAACACTTGTTCAGAGACCAATAGAGAGTCAGGAAAAAAAAAACCACAAACATGTATTAAAACCACACATTCTCAATATCATGGCATTTAAAGCAGTAAACTTCTATGTATTACTGTCAGTCTCCATATGGTTTTAAACTAAAGTCCAGTAAGAAGTGAAATCTATGAAGCCTAAATTCCAAATAAATATTAGCCTGAGAAAGTATTCACATCAACACACTTTTTGAGTAACACCCCCCCCACACACAAAAAAATAAAATAAAAAAAAATAATCACAGATTCTGGACAGACTGAGAAAATAAAATACTCTATTACTACTGTAGCACTCCAGTCAAGATAAATAATACCACCTAAGAAATACCTTGGAATCAAAGACAAATTTATTTCCTATTTTTCAGATTTTTTCCTACAAGAAAATCTCCCTTCCAGTCTTACTAGAGTTCGAGCAAACTGCAACCTATTTGTGACCATAAACCATTGTAGGATGTTACATCGACAGCTAAGTGTTGTATGACATGAAAGCAACACATCTCATTCTTCCACGTGGTCCTATATATATGTTGAGCAAGAGGACAGAGAAATAACCACAGAGACATCGCACATGTAATAGCTTTTCAGGAAGATCAATATCATATAGTTATATACAGATCACATTGGAAATAGCAGCAGCACTGATGACAATTATTGGATCTAAGAACACAAGCTCCTGCTTTCCATCCATTAGTAAATGTATTCATTGGTGATTATTTTTTATATTAATACTCCAAGTTCTTAACGTAGCTGAATCAGTCAGGACTGATTAGTGTTGCAGCACTGTTAAACAGCATTAATTTAGGAAAACAAAAGGTAACTAACAAAAATCCAAGACTTTATCATTGTTGTGAGTAGAGTATGGTTTTGCAACCAAAAATTCAGTCTGAAGCATCTTTCCTTGTATAAAATCCTGGCATAGAATCACAGAATGACTGAGTTAGGATTACCTAGTCTACCCCTCTCCCATCAAAGCAGGGTCAGATATAATATGTTACTCAGGGCTATGTCCAGTTAGGTTTTGAATCTCTGTGCAACCTGCTCTGGTATTTCATTGCTTTCACTTTCACAGTAAAAACATTTTCCTCATGTCTAAATGGAATTTCCAGCAGTTTGCACCCATTGTCTTTCTCTTTCCACTGAGTACCACTTGAGCCTGACTCCATCTTCTTTATGCCACCCTTCAGGTATTTATAAACACCAGTAAGATTCCCCCTAAGCCTTCTCTACCCCAGGCTGAATAGTCCCAGCCTTCACAGCCTATCTTAATATGTCATATGCTCCAAAACCTTGATCATCTTTGCTGCCTTTCATTGACTTGCTCCAGTAGGTCCATGTCTCTCTTGCACTAAGCCCAGAGCTGCACCCAGCACTCCATAAGTGTCTCACCAGTGCTGAGCAGGGAGCACAACCTCCCAGGAGGCTGTTTACCTTCTTTGCCACAAGGGCATGTAGGTTGCTCATAGTCAACTTGTGCATCAGGAAGCCCAAGGCCTTTTCTGACAAGATGTTCTCCAGGCAATCAGCCCCTAGTTTGCGCTTGTGCATGAATTAAATGTCTTTGAGATTAAACACTTTTCACCTTCATGTATTCAGTCAAGATAAACCCGTGCAGAGGCATAAACTAATGTACCACATTCATAGATGGCTCCAGATTACCTGGAAAAGATGTATACATTTGATGAATTAGGTTTAATAATATTATTTTACATAAATAACACCTTTGAAATTACCTTTTAGATCCAAATTTTAAAATGTTTTATTAGCACAAATATTCCAGTAAAGACAATAAGCATTTTTGTCCACGTTTATTAGACTGGCTTATAGTTTTTTACCCAAGAATGACAATGTATTCCAAAGATGAGAACTGAAACTGCTCACTTGAGAACATCTTAGGAGTAAAACAGCAAAATTGTTATATTTTGAGGTTGAGTTTTTTTGCTATTCAAAGCTAACCTTTGTTTCTCTCACCACAATTCTGTTGAATTCTATACAGCAGAAATGCAGCTCCATCTTTTACATGAAAACATATTCAAAATTTACAAAAGACCATTTTGTTCTGCAGAAATTTTACTTAGCATCATAGAATCATAGAATCCCTAAGGTTGGAAAGGACCTCTAAGATTATCAAGACCAACCGTCAACCTAACACCACCATGCCTACTAGATCATGTCCTGGAGTGCCACATCTACATGTTTTTTGAATGTCTCCAGGGACAGTTATTACTTAAAAACCTACCTTTTTCAAAAAGACTGCAATAATTTTTAAAATAATATTTTTTAGGACTATCTTGCTTTTTTCACAGATAAATATTCTGCCAACCTCCCACCAAATATCTTTTACACACAATTGTAGAAAAATTTCCTCTTATCCTCAAGATAAAGATCTCTCATTGTAACTCGTTTAAAAGAAATCACTGTTTTTCAGAATTCAACTGTTTATAGTTAATGCAGAACTAGTTAGCTCCTTTAACTGTTCTAGGCTACTGAAATACATGACATTTTTCCTCTGAAGGCTCAAAAATACTGTTCCTGTTGCAGAAGGTCAGCAAAGGCTGAGTTTAATGTAGGATTCTTCCAAATAAACATAGAGACACATACCTAAATTAGTTATTTCAGGCTCCCTTTATAGCCATTAGATAGAAATAAGAGTGTAAGAGCATTATTTCTCTGACCTAATTTCAATGTCTTTGGGATCATGTCCAAGAAATATTTCTTTTTATCTGGCATTTATAAAGGGAGCTGAGAGGTACTAGCTCATATGAAGATGTTCATGTGGTAGACATTTTTTCCTGCGTGAGCAGAATCCCTTGAAAAACTCCTATTGTACAAACAGTTCTGTTGTTAAATGCTCCCTGGCTGTTGATAGTTATTGGTGCACAAGCCTTATAAATGAGTTTATAGGCGAAGTAATACACATTAGGAAATAGAGAAAGATTAAGAGAAAGATGACTGCAGTGGAACAGTATTTAAAACTGAAGTTTTCTCCTAAATGGAATGTTATATTACATTGAAACTACATTACTGTATGGCTGTCTTAATATTACCTAACAGTATTTCGCATAAATTTAACTTATTCTTTCATGAGAAGGCCACAGAAGAAGCCTGTGTCAATATTATGTGTCAACAGGTTTACTCTTTTCATTAACATATTGTATTCCTGTTCAAAAAAGGCATGTGTGATCACCACATCCCATCTTTTTTCTTTTTTCTTCTTTCTTTTTTCTTCTTTCCTCCATGATTTCACTTACTTCTCCTGGACATTTCTCCCCAGCTCGGCTACTTCTGAAAAGAGAGAATAAGAAAAGTCTGTTATGTCACAACCAGGAGGTCAAAGAACAACATAACTTTTAGGAGAATAGAGGAATAGAACAAATATGGAATTTCAGAAGAAAGCCTAGTTAAAAAAAGAAAAAAAGAAAAATATTTTTATTAATTTAATTAAATAGTGAAAATTAAATATAAATTGCAGAGTAAATGACTTTATATTGATTCACTCACTTTTTTAATCTCATCCTTCTTTTGGTCTTGACCTCATTGAAATCAGTGAGAGATTTCTTAAATTAAAAGAGAAGAAAATGTGTAATTTTCTGTCCCTTCTCTTACTGCATCTCTCTGCTCTCGTTTTGATGGCTCATTCCAATCCTCCTGAAAAAAACTTTTAAAAATTTTTGGTTTATTTTCTTTTGGAAAAGGCAGGATGTAAGATAAAGAAGAGGAAGAAGAAATTTCAAACCAAGATTTTTCTCACACAAATGTATTAGTTCTGGCTTATACAATAGAAGAATACTAATAATTCCTTTCAAATACAAGGCATGTTATACTACCCTAGTACTACAAACCTTGTTTAAGTGCACATTTTATTAAAAAAAATTTTGAGGAGAAAATTAGTGAAAGATTAGAATATTGATTTATGCATGACTTAGTTTATAACCATTTAGCTGTCTACCTAATTATATTGCAAAATCATAACAAAGGCAAATTAATTATTGTCGGTTTTAATTGTTTAAAGAGATATTGTTAAAATCCTTGAAAGCTTTTGAGTTAAGTAGGAAAAATTAAATAAAACATTAAATAAATAAAAAGCAGCCAGTAGTCTGTATTATTTACATCAGTTCTGCCTTTCATTAGATTTTTGTTTCAAATCTGTATTTGTTGTTCATTTATTGCTGACAGTAACACTATTTTGCATTATTGTATTACTTTTCTCCAGGTAAAATGTCATCTCCTTCAAAGAAGTTCAGGGTTTTTCTTTACCAATGTAATAAAATCCTAATAGGAGCAATCTATGACTGGTAGATTTGAAGGTGATTGATGGCTGCCTGCAGGTATAATAATGTCATTGCCTGAAATAAAAATATAATTCATCTAGTGTGAAATACAGGTTGACTTCTAAAGTCTCTGACATGTCACATGGATGCTCTATCTACTGAAAAAGCTAATTATTAATAATGTTTTTATCAGTTATTACTCAAAGCAATGTTTAGTACATTCCTTAATGTTTTTGTTACATACTACTATATCCATCAGTTGAATTGAGGTCCTACCAAGACAGTTCTAATTTGTAAGTTTACTTCTTACATCATCAAATTCTAAAAGCAGCTTAGTGAGCTATGATGAGTCACTCCAACATGAAATGTCAATACACCAAGTAGCAGAGGCAAGTGCCATATGACCAGTAATGGTGTACTTAAATATAGAGGTAATTTATGTCAGCATTTTCATTCTCATCTTTTATGCAAATAAGCTTAACTATACAGTCTCTGTCTAGACAGATTTTACTTGATATCTAATCATAGCTTCACATGGTTCTACTTAATGTAATATTTCTAAAACAAACAAACAAACAAACAAAAAAACCAAAACTCACAACACCCAAAACCAAAAAAACCTGAAACAACAGAAAAACGGAAGACTGCAATCTGATTAAATATATATATATATGCAATAGGTATGTAAGGCAGTTAGAAGGTAACAAAAGAAACACAGAAAAAGTTTCACAGAAGTGTGGAAAAAATTTATGGGGAAGGATAAATGTGTTAATTCATTTAAAAAAAAATTATTGTATTTTCCACCCATAATTGTGTATGAATTTTAACAAGTGGAAGAATTCTGAAAACAATATCTGCATGGGAGGAGGAGAAGACCATTTCACTACAGAAATGTATTGCATTTTAATTCAGGGACAGCATTGCAATGTTACTGGGAAATTCTGGTAAGTTCTACAACTTTTTAACATGAAGAAGAAACTTACCCCTACAACAGTATGTTTGTCCAACCTGTCTGTATTTTGATGGTGTTACAAAGCCTACTTTAATTACTCTTATTCTGTTCTTCTATATGACACACACACACACAAAAGCAAGAACATTAGCAAGCAGAGAAGCTTCTTATTTAAAAAAGGGTCTAATAATTAAGTTTTCATTGTGAAATACAATTTCCATGCCTACATAGTAATGATGTTATGAGATATTTCCACTGTGGTTAAATGCTGAATGTAAGTAGGAAAAAATGACAGTAAAATATATACATACATATATTTATAGGTAGATTAACTATTATAATTACCTTTGTTCTCATTATTACTGCAAAGATAATGTGAAAATATAAAACATTTTCAAAAAGAACTTCAAGATTTTCAAGCAGAATATGAATATTTATAAGTTAGGTCTTTAAACAAATTTAATTACTGAAAAGTAAGAAGTATTTCTAAGCTGTAGGTAAAGCTAGTCATCAGACACCTAAACGTAGTATTCACAGTATTATTGTGTACACACAAGGTGAATAAGCCTTCATTAGTGAAGATCTGGGACTTCACCATTTGCATAAGGACTGGTGAGTAATATGATTTGAAGCAGCACCATTTATCATGAAGAACTGCTTTCTGTGATATTCACAAGGTACTGGCTAAGGCAGGACCTCAGCAGATGTGCACTCTTTATCAACATCTTTTAGTACTTATATAAGCTGTATTGTTTCCACCTCATTATTTAATTACATAGGTATTTATGTAATAAAAAGTGTCACTTTAAGCTGGTTTATCCGTTTATTTTTTATTGCTTTTACTTTTATATTTACACAAATGTATGTTTATTGACAGTGGTATTGGGATTCATCCCAACTAATATTGTATATTACTTATTAACAATACTAATCAGTAATTAGACACCTGCCACAGTGTGAAAGCAACTCAAAAGCACTGTCCAAATAAATTAAACCTCAGGTACATCTCCCCTGCTCTAACTAAATGATCTACCTGGCATGAGCACGAAAACGAAAAAATAGATGAACTTCATTCCTAACTCTGCAGTTTTGTAACATTTTTGGGACAGGAGATCACAGGGTGATAGAAACCCTGGGGACAATTGACTTGGACATAGATATCAAGTTCAAAAGTCTGGCTTGCAGCTGTATGATTAGCAAGGCCATTGGTAGTTTATGCCAACACTCAAATTTAGAAAGCAAGAAATTATGAAAACAATGCCCTCTGAAGAGGCCAGGGGGAGATATTCAGGGCTTCTGATGTTTAGAAGGCTGAGCTTAAGGTAGAGTCATTACAGGAAGGTACCGAAACAGCTAGGACCTGACAAGTTTTCTGGTCAGAGATTGTCCCATATTCCATTCTTCTGCATCCATGACATCAGTCAGAAATAGATTGGAAGTGACGGTTGTCTGAGGTATAGAATCATGTAGAATAATATAGAATCATTAAGGTTGGAAGAGACCTCAAGGATCATGTAGTCCAATCGTCCCCCCACCACCTCTTACCCACTAAACCATGTCTTTCAGTACTACATTTAACCTTTCTTTAAACACACCCAGGGATGGTGACTCCACCACCTCCCTGGGCAACCCATTCCAATGCCCGATCACCCTTTCTGAGAAGAAATTTCTCCTCATCTCCAAACTAAACCTCCCCTAGTGCAAATTGCGGCTGTTCCCCCTTGTCCTGTTGCTATTTATCTGCGAGACGAGGCCGACCCCCAGCTCACCACAACTTCCTTTCAGGTAGTTGTAGAGGGCAATAAGGTCTGCCCTGAGCCTCCTCTTCTCCAGACTCAACAGTCCCAGTTCCCTCAGCCGCTCCTCATAAGACTTGTGCTTCAGACCCTTCACCAGTTTCATTCACCAGGTGCCTCTGAGTTGGAGCAAGAGGGCAACAGAAATCCTAGAAGTGAAATTGCTATCCACCCACTGACCCCATCCTGCTGAGTAAAGACATTTTAGATTGTATGTCAGTGGATCACGGGGTTGTGTCACTGTGTCTGTCCCATTCCCCTATGACAGACATCTGAGCATAAGCTAGCCACTTTAAAATGTATTTATAATCTGCAGAGAAAAAGAATCAAAACAAACAAACAAACAAACAAACAAAATTTGCAGTGTAGCTTAGATGTTTCATTCCAGAATTGTCCTCTGGGTGTTCCTGCTTTTTCCAGTCTGGGTATAAAGTGAACATAAGCATTTAAGTCAGGGTAAAATGTCTTTCCTTTCTCTTCTGCAAAAATTACTCTGAAGTCAGGAAATATATACAAGAACAAGTGAGAATTTTGTAATCTGAGTGTCTGGAAACACAAACTCTGACTTAGTCTTGTTCTTCCAAGAATCTCCTAATAATACCATTCTCTCCAACCTGTATGACAAATCTCTGTGACTATTAGGTCAAACAAATTTTAATCACTAAGTTAATTCATGTTACTCTGATGATATAAGTATTACTGAAGTTTTTTTATCCTCAACAGAAGCACTGGGTTTAAAATTAATTTTTTTTTACAAAACAGTAGCATTCATACATAAATATGAAAATAAGAACTTAAGATATGACATGCAATAATTCACAATTTATTATTTTAAAATAATTTCCAAGTAATGTGTTGCACTCAGCAATCAAAATGTCTCATGTTTTAGATGTGGAAACCACCAACTATGTCCTCCTTATTTATTAAAAATTTCATTTTATTCAGTGTCATCCTTTATGTAATGTGAGTCATCTAAAACTAAAAAGAAAGACACTGTTTTAAGAGTGTGTCAATATAGTACCCTGGAAACTACATGGTGTCCCTGGATTAGGGTAGAACTGTGAAAACAAGAATTGGGCTGGAGGACAGAAGAATTTACTGGAAAAGTGTTCACTTTCACAAAGTAAGTCTAAAGTATGCAAATGATTAAAATAAGAAGATACACATGATACAAACCTCCTAATTCAGAAATTTCAAAAAAAACTGGAATGAATTATTAATGCCAAAATTAACATGAAGTATAAATATTTGAAATAATCTCAATGTCTGTCCAAGAACACTCCATAGTCATAAATTATTTTTTTGGACAATAATAGGCAGGCTATTCCATTAGTTTATGAAATATAACCCTTTCTCAACTCTGACATTTCTAGGATTTTTCACTGAAGCCTTCCTTTTCAATATAGTTTGATGTAAAATAACTCCCATGCATCAGTTGAAAATTAATCAACCTCTAGCTTGTGCGTTTGTCAACATACAACACACTTTCAATAGAGGAAAGTCATAAAATCTGGTTTTCTGAGCTACAAATAACATTTCTGCTCTGCATTTACCTTCTAAGAAAAAAAGTTTTAAAATGTCAACTCGACATAGCATAATCACTTTATTCTTGTAATCAAGCATGAAACAAAGAACATAAAAAGACTCAATACAAACACACAAGTGCCCCAAAGGAATGAAATACTAGTTCAGTTTTTTTTTCCAGTTGCAAGAATGGTAACTTGCACAAGGAGACATCAGAGGATGCTACTGATTAGCTGAAAAGTGGTTTCTTCTCATTTCACTGTTTTTCAGTCTGATGCTAATGTTCTCCCTCAGCTACTCTGAGCTGTCCAGGTAGGATCCAGCTGTAAACTTGGAGCTGTGTTAACACAGTCCTATGTTTGAGTTAATAAGTCCTGCTGAGTATAAAAGACTGCAGAGAAGTACCAGACTGGTATAAGTAACAGATCTAAGCACAGCTTCTCTTGCACGAAGGAACTTTATCTTTGTAGAAGTCCCATTTTTATCATATGAAACAGGATGACCTGTGCAGACCCTAATTAATGACTTTTCAGGGGGAAAAACAAGACAAAAAAACCCCATTGATTGTTAATAAGCTACTCTGGTTTTCAATTAAAAAGAAAAAAAAAAAAGCTTTTACTCAGATACAGTTTCACTAAAGCATGAATGGAATTCTTTTCTAAATTCTTTGCTAAGCAGGCCCTACCAGTAAGAAAATTATATCGAAGCTTGGTTCAACAACTATTAATGTCATTAACCATATACCTATTCTTCAGACTTAATTACACATTACAATATCAAACAGTTGAAGGTCCAAGAGATAGTAAAGTGTGTCACCACTGAGAATGTAATATCTTAATAATTTAAATCACATTATATATAAAAATTACAGTCAAGACATAAGAATTTACAAGTGGAGTAAATCTTCTATCCTGCAAAATCATGAGATGACTTGTGTGAAAACGTGACCATTCTATTTCTAATTATTTCCCTCTTAGTATCTCTTTTGACTATCAAAACTCATTTTAATTATTCTGAAGGATATGGGCAACTCCCCATTTTAATACAAGCACCATTTGCTTATCTTTTAAATCCATGAACATTTATCCAGAAGTCTACCTTTGTAGAAGAATTGCCAGACAATCAAACAAAAATCTCTAGATGACCATTACAAAATCTCTAGTATGTACCATTCATAAGGGTAAAGTTCATCAGTAATTCTGTGAAGTCATATGCTTGCGTTACCCACCCTTAGCAAATGGCATCGACAACACCACTTCTTAAGGTAACAATAAAACTGTGTATGTGAATTGAATATATGAATCTGTCTGAAAGAACGTTCGCCCCAAATTGATCATTCTAAAGAGGAAGCCAGCCCTCAATGGGATTAAACAGTAACTGATGAATTACAAAGAGACTTTGGAAGCAACGAAGGAGACAGCTGGAAGAAGAGTCTGAAGAAAACATGAAAATACTCAACAGAAGGCAAGGGAAAAGTGTAAGCATCAGCAGTCAAACTTAGTTTGACAATGCAAGGCATCACCTTGCAGCATCACAGCTCCTGCCCAGGCCAGGCACAGCAGCATCCTCACAAGCTGCCAAGAGCCACTGCACTCTGGCTAGTGGGGTGACACTACAGGGTGCAACACATGGCTACCAAGGCTTCAGCAGTGTGTTTTGCCTCATGGAGCACTTGCTCTCCAGTGTGTGCATTTGCAGATTGTAGGGAGCAGTACATGTACCAGCAAAGCTCAAAGACACGTGTTTTCCCCAGGAGGAGTGTGCACACCTTGCACTCCCAGAGAGTAACCTACAAGGCCTTTGAGAGAAGGGGGATGCATGTAATTGCATGCATGTGTTTGCGTGTCGGGGGGGAAAATGAGAACATTTTGGAATTAGTTATAAAAAGTGCATAGGAATTTTTAAAATTTATTAACATTTAACATGTGTCTAGTATTGGGTTTGTCTGATGTGTTGCTCATATTGATCCAGAACATATAGTTCACTGATTGTTGGTTAATTACATGCTGATAAATTGATGAACCACTTCAATTGTTTTGTCTGGGGTTTTTTGTTTGTTTGTTTTAAATATGAGCTAAAGGAGTTTAACCTTGCAATAATCATGTCATAAAAAATAGATTAACATCATACAACAGTAGTTACTGAACTGTCAGCATGTCGTGGTTTTACCCCAGCCGGCTGCTGGGCACCAAGTAGATGCTCGGTCAGTCCCCCTCATTGGAAAAGGGGGAGAGAATCAGAAGAGTGAAAGTGAGAAAACTCGTGGGTTCAGGTACAAGAGTTTAATAAGTGAAGCAAAAGCCGCGTGCACAAGCAAAGCAAAACAAGGAATTCATTCCCCACTCCCCATGGCAGACAGGGCTTCAGCCATCCCCAGGACAGCAGGGCTCCGTCACGCGTAATGGTTACTTGGGAAGACAAACATCATCACTCCAAATGCTGCTGCCCCCCCCTTCCTCTTCCTCCCAAGCCCCTTATAAACCGAGCATGACGCCATATGGTATGGGATATCCCTTTGATCAGTTTGGGTCAGCTGCCCTGACTGTCCCCTCCCAACTCCCCGCACACCCCCAGCCATCCCGCCGGCGGGGCGGTGCAAGAAGCAGCAAAGGCCTTGGCTCTGTGCAAGCATTGCTCAGCAACAGCAAAAACATCTCTGCACTATCAGCGCTGCTTCCAGCACAAACCCAAAACACAGCCCCATACTGGCTACTATAAAGAAAATTAACTCTCTCTCAGCTGAAACCAGTACACAGCAAAAAAATAGTATTACCTACATCTACCAAAAATGATTGGTCATGTCACAATGCCACACAGTATGTTTTAATACCTTGAAGATCTTGGACAAGCAAAACAGGTAAATAAAATCTGTCTTAAAAAATAAGCATATATTATGTAACCGAAGTTGTTAATCTCAGATTTGATATGTTTAATGTCAATAGAGCCTTCTAAAATTGCCCCATAAAATCTGTAAACCAAGAACAAGTTTTGGGAAATCTGCCAGCATTGAATCTCCATCTACAATGAACACATAATTACAGAATCCCATTGTCTACCAGTTGACTTAATTGGCTCTTAATTGACATAGTTTTTTCCAAAAAAGAGATTTATATTCACAGATCATTAGACCAAGGATGTTGAACATTGTACTGCATGATTCATTGAGGGTTATGTTGATAATAAGGGAGAAAGCTAAATGGCAAGGTCTGCCAAGACTGATGTATCCAGGTCAGTCAGGAAACCAACGACATGCTCTCGATCACCATGGAACCACACAGACTCTAGGGAGATCCTCTTTTCTCTGTGAGACACTGCCAGAAATGCTCCCAGCTTCAGCTTTTGTGAAATTCAGATTTCCAAATAAATTTCCCACTTAACATTTTAACCTATAATGCATGCCTATAGGAAAGTTGGGCAACTTTTTTCTGGACATAGTGAGAATTTTAACATAAGGGGCAGGGATCCAGTAGGGCTTGGGTATCTAAAGCACTTGGATCTTTCTGAAAATCTAGTTTAAATGTATAAACAATGTAGACTAAAGTGTCAAACACGTTTTCAGTGTCAAAAGGAGCCTTCCAGATGAAAATTTTCATGGAATGCAATAAAGTACAATGATTTGGTAAAAACAATTCCCCTTCAGAAATCATTCAGAAGGCCTCTTGCAAAAGAATTAGCATCTAGAACATCAGAAAACTATTTTAATATGTAATATTTGACAATATTGAAATATTTTACTGTGGTGGGTTGTCCCTGGCTGAAGTTCAGATGCCCACCAAAGCCACTCTATCACTCCCTCTCCTTAACTAGACAGGGGAGAAAAGGTGTAACGAATGGCTCATAGGTGGAGATAAGAGTAGGGAAAGGCTGTTCACTAATTACCATCCCAGAAAATAGACCAGATGTAGAAAGGGATTCATCTAATTTATTACCAAGCAAAACACAGAGTAGAGCAGTGAGAAATAAAACCAAATCTTAAAACACTTTCTCCCAAACCTCCCTTCTTAGCTTCACTGCCAATCTCCCCCTGCTCCCCCTTCCCCCCCAGCAACACAGGTATATGGGGATGGGGGTTACAGTCAGTTGATCACATGTTGTTTTGGCCGCTTCTTCTTCCTTAGGGGGAAGACTCTTCCCCTGCTCCACTGTGGCATCCCTCTCTCAGGAGACAGTCCTCCACAAACTGCTCCAACATGAGTCCTTCCCATGGGCTACAGTCTTTCACAAACTGTTCCAGCATCAGTCTCTCCCACGAGGTGCAGACTTTCAGGAACAGACTGCTCCAGCTTGGGTTCCCCATGGCATCACAAGTCTTGCCAGCAAACCTGCTCTGGTACAGGCTTGTCTCCACGGGGCCACAGGTCCTGCCAGGAGCCTCCTCCAGTGTGGGACTCCCATGGGGTCACCCCCTCCTTCAGGTGTCCCCACCTGCTCCCAAGTGGGGTCCTCCATGGGCTGCAGGTGGAATCTCTACACCCCATCATCCCTCCCCCATGGGCTGCATTGGATCGGCCTTGGCCAGCAGCGGGTCTGTCTTGGAGCCAGCTGACATNAAACCCATAACATTTTTAAAAAAAAAAATTCCTTTTTTTTTCATTTCACCCTCATCAAACTGCAAAACTCCAAACACAAACCTGTAATTCTGTGTGTGCACTCACACGTACACTCATATTTGTGAAGAAAGACAGTTGCCCTCCTTTCTCCTTACTGTCTTATTCTTCCCCCCTCCCATCTTTGGGAGTTAGATTCTTTTTCTCCTTCTCAGTGATTTCTAGAGAAGGCCTTCTCTCTTACTTGAGGCTATATTCTAGCAATACATTTAAATACTTCTCTGCAATAGCATTCCCCCTCCCTGATTTTTAACTCACAAGCAAGAAAAGTGAATTTGTCAAGGGCTGCTTGCAGCTTTGGGGGAAAGGAGAACCACATACAGCAGCCAACCTACTACAGTGTCTCTAAGAAATTGATCTTGTTCTGCTGTGACAGAATAAGACTTTGATGATAATGACATTTTCAGCTGCAGACAAAATCCTTTTTAATTTATTTGAAAGGGGAAAAAGCTGAAATGATTTTCTATTCCAGGATGTGCTTTACAGCTTGACTTAAGGACTAACTCTCGATTCAGGGGCAGGTGTGGGGTTCTTACCAACATGACCCTGTAGAAACGGAAGCATTCCAAGGAGTAGAGTTCTTTAAATTATTCATTAAATGCTTTTCCTTAGAGATCACATCCTTCAGTCTATTACTCGAGAAGTAAATTAGAGGGGTAACAGCAATGCTGCAGAGTGAACTGACAAACTTTAGGAAATCGAGATATAGATGAGGCAGAAGGGAATAGAATCCATTTAAAAAATGCAAATTATTTTAATTTCTCCTGTGCCTCTCTCATATTGGTGATGTCATCGTGTCCAGTTCCATACCAGCCTAACCATAATCTTTTTCTTTCCCCTATTGATTTTTGGGGTTTTTTTCATTATTTTCATGCAGGCAGCTGTGTGCCATCTTAGTTGAGGATTTCCAGAAAGCCCTAAGGTCCAATGTCATCTCCAGATAGTTGATCCTATTTCAAAGCATCAGGTAATTTTTCTCTTATATTAAAAAGTGCTTCAGTTTCTAAAATTACTCATATGTCACATCAATCAATAGAGAATAAGAACAGTTTTCAATGCACTAACTGAAAGAACTAGATGATTTCTCTTGTAAAAAGTTTTTGTCACTTTCATGAAAACCTGGGAGTTCTCAGAGGAAAATCTGTTTCTGATTCTCCAAAAAGCAATGCCTGTCCAATTATTATTTTCAAGGTTTAAAAGTGACATTAAAAAGATTTTATGTGCTTAAATTTATTTTTTTTTAATGCTATCTTCTGACATTAGCATTCCAGCTATGCACATGCAATTTGCCCATGGATGACTGACGAGAAGTAGTTTAAAAATGTGTTCAAACTCTTGGAATATTTTACAAAATCATATTGAATAGAACAAAATTCTCAAATATTATAATAATAATAATAATAATAATAATAATAATAATAATAATAATAGTCATCATCAGCCCTGGAGGAACAAAAAATTACACAACTATTATCTAAGAAAAGAAAAGCAATTCTGCAAAAATTCATTGTACTGCAGCTCTTGCCTCCAGGAGAGCCTGGGGATTTTCTGTAGGAACAGATATCACTAAGGAGCTTTCCTCCTCTAGTCCACCTGATCTGAAGACAAAGGACATCTAGTACAGTCAGTTTCCTCCATGTTATATTTGCATTTCTAGTGTAGACAGAGAATTGAAAAAAATGCATTTACCTAAGTACCACTCCATCCAGCCCATGACTGATGTCTCTGTGGTATCATTACACTTTTCATTCTACAAGTATGTCTATTCAGCCCATCTGGAATTACAAATGGGGATCAGGCACGTCAAAGCAAACTGTATTGCCTCCCACTGCAGTTCAGTTTCAGTGGGGACTTGTCTAGAGGGAAGTACAAGACACCTGAAAGGCAACCAAGTACATTATGGCTCAACATAACTGGTAGTCTGTGCACACTGGATGATTAGCTACTATTGCTTAGATTTTTTTGCTCATCGTTTGAGGAAATCATGTAGATATATGGAAACTTTTTCTCTCTGGTGGCAAGGATACGATCAAGTAACCAACCTTTTGATTTTTGAACACTCTCCAAAAATAAGTGTACGGATTTTGTTCCTTGTTCAGATATGAGGCTTGCAATTGTATCCTGGCACTTTGAGGTTATTTATGATTAGAATGAAAGTAATGAATGTACAGAGATAGTTTTATATAATATCTGTGTAAAAAATGCTGCCATTAAAATACAATTCCATGTTTAAATTTTGTATTTGTATAGAAATAAAAGTTTCCTTTGTGTCTGTGTGCAGACACTCGTGTAGATATAGAGATACAGTTACAGACAGGTAGATAAAGCTACAGATATAGATACATGCTCTTAAAGCAATAAACAACAAAAAAAACCAAACCACATACAGAAGACTTGCTCCTCAGCTGGTTGAAACTAATGCCTCTCTTTTCAAAGACAGAAATAAGCTCTGTCTCTTAAAAAAGTAGTGCGAGGAGGGTACACGTAAAAAACCGAGGAATTCTGAAAACTTGAGCATTTGAAATACATAGCTAACTTACTGTTAATGTTCATCTAGGGCAATTGCACTAAAAAGGGGGAAAAAAAAAGGTAAAAAATTTCACATTTATGTCAGAGGGACAAGGTTGATAATGAGAAATTGACTCTAAGATTAAAAACAAAACACACACCCCTCCCCCCAAAACTAGGAGCAAGATACAAAGTACCCAAAAAACATTGAAAAAACCCCATCACTGACCATCAAAGAACACTTTTTCAACTAAGATGCTGAAAGATTTCCTAACATAAATAAGATTCCTGTCTATATAAGTTTTAGTATCCCCTGCTTGAAAAAAATTCAATATACTTGCTCCATTTTGACTTGTGTACTTTAGCTCATAAGGTCACAGCAACCCTCTTATCAGCCAACAGCAGAGCTGCAGCAGTAATAGGAGATGCCATCTTAGATTAATGCAAGTGAAAATTGCCTGCAATTTTTTATACTTCTGTCTCTTGTGTGCACTTTAAACTTTCATTTTTATCTCAGAACATCCTTGGTCATACAGCTCCTGATACTTCAGGAAAATATTTGAATGCATCTTTAGTTATAATTATTTTTCTAGAATTTGTGAAAGGCCATAAGAGAATATGTTCCAGGAATTATGTGTGGATGGGTGTGAATACACATTCTACCTTATAGGTACTCTAAAAAGACTGTAACTTTCATTTCAGTTTTACTATCTATCTTAGGCAAAGTATTAGCCAAAAATTTGGATCTCTCCTAACAGAAAATCAATCAGACACTTTTTGATATCCTCACTGTTCATGGATCAGATAATTTTGAATTATGCATGATTCTTGTATATTTTTTATACTGCAACATGAATGTCATACACTGCTGGCAGTTTGTATTGTAGTCTCCAATAAAAAGCAACATCTTTTACCAGCTTCAATAGCCTACAGGGACAGGACGAAGTCCAATATGTGGGGACTTTTGTAATGCTGCATAAGAACAGAGTAAAATTACTGTAATTAATTTAAAAAAATAAATAAAAGGAAGACATCAAAAAGACATTTAGGAAGTACAGGAAAGTATTAAAATTTTGTTTTTTCTTTTCCCCCAATATTTTAAAATAAAGTAGCTGTCTAGAACTTTTCTTTTTTAATACTGTAAACTTATTTAAAGTGAGAAAATCTTACAAAAGTTTGAAAAAGATTGTTGCTTTCCCTCTATCATTTGTAATTCTGCCATTAAAGTGAAAAATACTTAACAGAGAAAAAAATAAATAAAAATCTACATTATGATCTTGAGTTAACTCCAGACTGAGGAGGCATTATTCTTTGCTGAATAAAACCTTTTAACAGATTACTGCCATATAAAGGAAACATTATTTCCAGAAAGCTAGCATTTTTCACATTATTAAGGGTGAAATGTAAAATAAAATATGCTCCAAAATATGCCTGAGACATACCTGTTTCAGATGACTGTGTACCGGCAAAGTGTGCACAGTAATCACAGCAACCACTTTTGTCCATGCCACATCTCATTAAAAGGATCTTTGTGTACAACTGTGGAGGACAACCGTATCAAGCCTAACACATTCTGAAGTCAGCATAGTTTGAGGCAGTGACAATTTAGCATGGAAGCTGCTATTAGATGGTATAAATTATTCATATTTTTAGCAAAATTCTCATGTGGAAAGGAAGGACTGTAAAAAAAGAGTTCGATAATGTGAAGAATACCATACCAAGCAAGTCCAAATTGTTTGATACAGTCACAGCATCAGAGGAATATTACACTTCATTTAAATAACATACATTATAAATATATTTCAAGAATATATTTTCACAATTACAAATAAAAATTATTTACAAAAAGGAAAAGGAGAGACAAGAGACTGAGAGTCCCTATTTTGTGTAAAGAAAGAACAGAAAAAGGTTCAAGGAACGAATGTTAATGTTTATAAAGTCTTAGCTAAACATTTTGAATTTATCTGGTTTAGGTATTTAATTGTTCATACAATCCAACAAATATAAGTTGAGACCTTCATCAAGATAATCATTGACAAGAAAAGATCCGTGTAGATCCACATCGAAGTTCTGGCTTACACAAGGTTCTGACAAATTTGAAACTGTTGTAATCTTCCATATGGGAAAGTAACAATAATACTTATCATTGTTATCACAAACAGTAGTCTTCTGCCTGCAGAAAATTGCAAAAGTTATGAAAATAAAATTTGCAGTTTAAAATATATGCTGAGTTTGGTGTTGCTGGACAACATATGAAAAATGATCTACAGGATCCAGAAAAAATTAAAATAGAGCCACTGTCAATCACCTGATTATAGATGATAAAATGTCCTCCCACACAATGCAGGAAAAGATTTTACTGAGAAGATTCCGGCGGATAATTAAGGAAACTGAGGGTTTTTTCCATGCTATTACTTCAAATTTTGATCAGAGCAAAAAAGCGTACAGTGACAAGTCTACTCAAATGACCTGCATTTATAGCCACATAACGATATAGGTGTAAGTACACTAATAAATAAAAGGCATCTCAGTTTAAAACCTAATAGTTTTATTCACAAACAAACAAAGATTTTAAATCAAAGTCCTTAAACAAAACACACCATATAATAAATCCTATCTAAAATTGTAATGACACTAACAAAGGGTTGAAATTGTAAATGGTTTTGGCTGGGATAGAATTAATTTTCTTCAAAGGAGCTCCTATAGTGCTACGTTTCAGATTTGTGACCAAAACAGTGTTGATAACACAGAGATGTTTTAGCTATTTCTGAACAGTGGTTCCCGACTGTCAAGGCCTTTTCTGATTCTTTACCCCATTCTACCAGTGAGTACGGTGGAGGTGCACAGGAAGCTGGGAGGGGACACAGCCGGGACAGCTGACCCCAACTGACCAAAGGGATATTCCATATCATATGGCATCATGCTCAGCATATAAAGCTGGGGGGAAGAAGAAAGAAGGGGGGACATTCAGAGTGATGGCATTTATCTTCCCAAGCAACCATTACGCGTGATGGATCCTTGCTTTCCTGGACATGGCTGAACACCTACCTGCCATAGGAAGTGGTGAATTAATTCCTTGTTTTGCTTTGCTTGTGTGTGCAGCTTTCGCTTTACCCATTAAGCTGTCTTTATCTCAATCCACAAGTTTTTTCACTTTTATCCTTCTGATTCTCTCCCCCAGACAGTGGAGTGACTGTCTGTGTCAGGCTTACATGAATGAGGCAATAGAAGCCTTAAAGTGGTAGGGAAAGTTAGACCTATCCATTTATTTCAGTCTGAACTTATGACAGATTAAAGTGAGCAAGTCACGCCCTAATGAAGCCATAGTTATTTTAATATTAGTGAAAAAGATGCAAATGTAATGACATGACTACTATGTTGAGGTACTGTATATAGGGAAGCAGAAGTTCAAGTGACTACTAGGTGAAGAGTAAGAGGAAAGAAGTCTGAGCAAGGTTTGGGATCCTTTAGATGATGTGAAGACTGAGAAACTGCTAAGTAGAGCAAACAGCAAATAGCTATGCTACAGAGATTCTAAAAAAAAATAAATTAGGGGACTGTGCAGAATTGCTGCCACTAGGAAAGCCAGAAGGTAAACAAAAGCAATGTCTGGAAGCAATAGTATATAACCCCTTTTTCATTTTTATTCTTTCCTTTCTGGTCATTTGAGATGGTTTAAAAAAATTTAAGGATTCTTTTAATTTTAATAAAAATTAGTTTTTTAATGGAAAAGTTTTTTAGCAGTCCTTTGGGGAGCTAACTCTTGGGGAATGGCCCAGGAACATCCCCTTCAAAGCTACAGTCAATTTGGGGGTCCATAACAGTTCAGCATTTCCACATATAATTTCTTTAGCAATATTCATATGAAAATGAAAATAAATAAGTTATACTCCAAGAAAAGTCCTACTGAAATCCTGAAATCAAAATTAAATTGAAATAGTCTCTTCTAGGCAAGTAGTAGTTCTCATTTCCATGCTTTCTTGCAGCATTTTTGAAGTAAACTGGACTGATTAAGATCTAGGTTACTCGCCAGAATGACCAGGAAGCGATAAAATCATAGAATCGTAGAATGGTTTGGGTTGGAAGGGACCACAAGGATCATCTAGTTCCAACCCCTCTGCCAATGGGCAGGGACACCCTACACTAGGCCAGATTGCCCAAAGCCCCATCCAGCCTGGCCTGGAACACTGCCAGGGATAGGGCCTCCACAACTTCTCTGGACAACCTGTTCCAGCACCTCACCACCCTCACAGGAAAGAATTTCTTCCTAATGTTCAATCTAAATCCCCCCTCTTTTAGTTTATACCCATTACCCCTTGTCCTGTCACTATACTCCCTGAGAAACAGCCTCTCTTCAGCTTTCCTGTAGGTTCCCTTTAAGTATTGGAAGGTTGCAATTAGGTCTCCCCAGAGCCTTCTCTTCTCCAGGCTGAACAAGCCCAGCTCCCTCAGCCTGTCCTCACATGAGAGGTGCTCCCTCTGATCAGCTGTGTGGCCCTCCTCTGGACTTGCTCCAGCAGCTTCAAGTCTTTCCTGTACTGGGGACCCCAGAGCTGGACGCAGTACTCCAGGTGGGGTCTCACAAGNTGTTGAGTTTTTCATCAACCTGTACTCTCAAGTCCTTCTCCTCAGGGCCCCTTTCAATCCATTCTTTGCCCAGCCTGTAGTTGTGCTTGGGATTGCGCTGACCCATGTGTAGAACCTTGCACTTGGTCTTGTTGAACTTCATGAGATTTGCATGGGCCCACCTTTCAAGCCTGTCAAGGTCCCTCTGGATGGCTTCCCTTCCCTCCAGCGTGTCGACCGCACCACACAGCTTGGTGTTGTCGGCAAACTTGCTGAGGGTGCACTCAATCCCATTGTCCATATTGTCAACAAATATGTGAAACAGTGCCTCAGTACCGACCACTGAGGAACGCCACTCGTCACCAATGTCCACTTGGACATTGAGCCATTGACCCCAGCTCTTTGAGTGTGGTCATCCAGCCAATAAACCATACACGAGGTTTTAGAGACAAAAGCAGATGCTAATATTGACTGTGTACCTAAATACCAATGAAATTACCAGGCATAAAAGACCTTGTATTTAGAAAGAATTGTATTCATACTGTAGTTTCATAATTAGTGGAAAATTAATGGATAATTAGTTTTACAGTTTAGGGAATGGTATCCATAGCCACAGCAAAAAAAATACTTTCTTAAATGTTCCTCATAGCCTGAGCGTTTAGGGATTTTAGGAGCAGTTACCACCTACAGCAGCAGGAGGAATTCTTCCTGCTCACCTGCTGGAGTCCATCCTGGTACCTGGCGACCCGGGGTCTCTGCCCAGGCTAAGGGATGCAGCTGCTGCTTTCCCCTAAGCAGGTTCAATCAGTCGTGAAGCTGAGCACATACACCAGACACACACACAAGGCACTAACAATGCTCTGCAGGTCCCCAGCTCACTGTTTGGTCCAATTTAATGCTCACTAGCAAACACCCGAAACTTACACACCCATCCCACAGCACCCCATATTCATGGGTCCCTCAAATACCAGCACAGACCTTTTATCTGCCTGATACCCTTGCCTGGACCTGGAGCCTCTTACTCCCTTGCTGGTCCAGCCTGGAATTTGCCAGCGACTACACATCCACACACCCCATGCGCACCCTGTTTGGGGAAGGAACAGAGACTTGCTCCCAGCAGCCGGCACTTAGTGACTTAAGTGTTGCTGGACAGATGAAACTTAGTACCAGTGTTTCCATTGGTTAAAATGTAATATTCCCAAGGAAACTCCCTCCAAAATCAGGAAAATATGATGAGATTATTACATATAAGTTCAGAGAATACTTTTTGTTATAGATTAACTCAGGTTACTATCCTTCCCAACATTTAAAAAAAAAAAATACTACACAGAAAGATAATAGAGATCCTTTTAGACTGATTGGTAGCTTCTAAAAAAATCTCTGTTAAAGAAATAATCTATAAAATACTCTAAAAATTACATTAGCTTGTTTATGTGGAATGGGGAAAGTCTGTGAAGACCCTTAAAGCAAGAAAGCAAAAGAAGGAAACAGAACATGCATTCATCTTAATTTAAAAAAAAACAAAAACAACAACAAACCAAACCACAAAAAAGCCCTCTAGCTTAAGCTTATGCTCTGTGTGTGAGAGAGAAACAGGAGAGGAGAGCAAGAAAGGAAGCATGAGATAGCATCTAACTTCCAAATTACCAATGGTTTTATAAAATTTACATAAATGTAAGGTTCTCAATGATAGTTGTATTTTTGCGTATTTCATGAATGTAAGTGACCAAGTATGGGAAAGGTACTCTCAGTATGCTCTGATTACGGTAAAGACATCAGTGTAAGCACAGTCAGTACTGGACAAAAAAGAACAGAAATATGTCTTGAAATTAGCTCAGTATTAGTAAGTAGTTCCTGTCTCTTGACTGAAGCTTTCACCTTCTTAGACGCAAAGCTAATCACCAGATAATTGCTAATCCAGAAAATCACACATCATTAGTTCCAGCATTCGTGGAGCTGCTTACTTAAAAATTGTGATATTACTTCTAGCAAGCAGTAAAGATGCATTAGTGTAAAATAATGTTCATATTGTTTATTTCATTTCCTTTTTTTCTTTTATTATACCCTTATTAATTCCCAGCTTGTCAACAAGCGCATAAAAAAGTTCATTTATAAGATTAGATGAATGACTGAATCCTACCTGTTTTGCAACAGAAGTGTGTTTATAAAGCTGTACTCTGTTAAATGAAATCTTTAAAAATACACTTTTCATGGAGAGGACAATTTTTGGCTTGTCTGAGCGAGATGAACCCAGGAAATATTAAAGGACATGTAACTGTCATCCTTACTGTTCACTTTTCTGATTTACCATTTACGTGTTTCAGTTTATTATCAATCCTATTTTTAGTGAGTGAGCTCTTGTATAGTAATGAATCTACCAGCTACTTTTTAACGTTTTTCCAGTGTACTATGCTTTCCAAAGACTTACCAGGTTTGCGTATCGATAGTTTTCCTTGCAGACCCCTAAGGAAGTAATTTCTCAATAGTAACACCAGACCCTACAGTATAATGCTTGACTTATTTTTCTGTCAACTATTATTCTATACCTACACAGTCTTTTCCATTTGATGCCGTCTGGAAGATACAGCACTGACCTGCCTGCTCAATGTGCAGGGACTCATGCCTGCAAGCACTACGGCTTTATAAGACTTATCCCTGCGCCTTTACTTGTCATATCAGCAGCTTCATCTGCAGAAATACATTCTGACTGAGTAAGCCTAAGGTAGACAATGCTTAATTCTCCATTACAAAATCTTCCAGGAAGAGAAGAGAGATACAGCTGCAGGGCATCCATCCTGTCAGCACCCTATTATCCTAACACACCGTTTACTCTGTTAATGGTTTTAAGCTGGCCTTATTCAGTCTGATTATCATGTTAGAGCCTTGCCCTGGATCACTGTGCAGCAGTACACAGAATATTTTTATTCAGCTGCTATGCTGAGACTCCAGGACTTCCTTGTACCTGCTTATTGTCTACCTATGAACAAATGGAGTTCAGAAGATTGCCAGTACTTAAATGTTACAAAGTCAAAATGTGAGCCGTGTGAGAAGGAAAACAGATGAAATAAAGTAAATCAAAGGTGAAACAGTTAATCAAAAAGAAAATATAGTTCCTAGGTTTTTTTTCTTTTGTAACAGACAGAATAGAAGCATGCTTTGCATTGATATGCATACAGCACAGTCACTTAAAACAAGTATCTATGTGTTGGATCACAAAGATCACACATTATTTAGTGTTTTCCTCCACACACTTTTTATCCCCCAAGGCTTCTAGCACCTTATAGCAAACTTAACACATTGAACAAAACAATCATAGGCCACAGCATCAATATCCAGCACAAAGAAATAAGGAGACATTAAGGGCATTTACAACCTATGATTTATCAAAAATACCTCCAATATTATAAAGTTATTTCTAAGCCGTTTATGGAGTATTTGTCAATTAAATCTATTTTTTTCAAAACTTCGTCATGATTCTAACTGCACCCAGGTGAAGACGAGAGTGGTGACCGAGTTTTGCAAAATATAGCTGTGTTTTCAAAGGACTGAAAGGTAGAATAAGTAATTCCAATAGAAAGTCAATAAAACTTCAGAACATGAACGTGTTTTGAAAATCTGTTCTGCAAATTTGTTCAATGTTCAAATTTATTCTTCTTAAATTCATAGAAATTATACAATTGTCTTGACTATGCGGGCTTTGCTTTTTTCCACCCATTTTCAAATCACATTTTCTTTTTCAAATTACAGAATATTGAAGAGTATTTTAGCCAGCTAACCATAGATTAAAAAAAAAGTCTTCAGACAATAGACCTTACGTTATTCTGACTACATCTATTAATCATCTGTTGAGGAGAAACTGTCCATTTTATTAGCATATACAGATCTGGTCTCTCGCTTCTTCAAAGTTATAAGGAAAGTATAAAGAAAAAAATATTACTTTTTATCATGTGACTAGCACCATTTTACAGTTTTGGAAAACATATCAATATGAAGCTTTACACTGTTACCCAGGCCTAGATCATCAACTTTCTTATGCCGTCATTGGTTAATGGCTATGTTTCACAGTGTTTTCAGGAATGCACTGAGAATATCTGCATAAAGAGTTTGCTTAACTTTGTCCATAAAAGCAGCAGACCTGTAAACAGGTGCTATAAGTAGGATCTATGCAGAGAGATTCATTTTGTAGAGCAAGTAGGATCCCATATGCCCAAGCATGCCCTGGGCCTTAGTATGGTGGGAGAAGAATTTCACATATGCTAACAAGCAATGAAGTTGCTGCACGGTCTAGAGCACAAGTCTTATGAGGAGCAGCTGAGGTAACTGGGATTGTTTAGCCTGGAGAAGAGGAGGCTGAGGGGAGACCTTATAACTCTCTACAAGTACCTGAGAAGAGGTTATAGTGAGGTGGGTGTCAGTCTCTTCTCCTAAGTAGCAAGGAATAGGACAAGAGGAAATGGTCTCAAGTTGTGCCAGGGGAGGTTTAGATTGGATATGAGGAAAAATTTCTTTTCTGAAAGTGTTGTTAGTCATTGGAATAGGTTACCCAGGGAACTGGCTAAGTCACCATCCCTGGAGGTATTTAAAAGACACATAGGTGTGGTACTTAGGGACATGGTTTAGTGGTGGACTTGGCAGTGTTAGGTTCAGGGTTGAACCCAATGATCTTATAGATCTTTTCCAACCAAAATGATTCTAGTATTCTAAGTAAAGCAAGGTTTCTAAAAACTGTGTGTAGGTGTCTATGGGATGAATTAAGGTAGAATGGGCACCAAGCACCTTAGTTTTAGGAGGCTGGCAGGACTCTGATATTTCTAGTTTCAGGGTTGATGACCACATTCTTCAGTATTCAAATTTCAAAGAACTGACTTCCCTAGAGGTTAACTTCGGTGAAGCCAACACAAACCACACACCTTTTTTTTCATACCTCTCTCTGTGGTTAAAGTTTGCTGATCAATAATATCAAATAATGATTAGTGTTTAGTGACAAGCAACTACTACTCTGTGACTCTATGTATTTCAAGATGAAGTGGTGGGAAATATTTTAGTAGGCTAATGTACTGAAGTAATGAAAGAAACAATTCCCATAAAGTAATATACAATTGCTGTGAAGTGTTGTTAAGACAGAGAGTAGATTTGTGTTCATTTAAAGATAAATAAATAAATAAATATGGCAATTGATGTACTTGGATCTTTCAAGATTAAGCAATTCTGTAGAGTGAGACTTTGTCCACTGAAGTGGGAAAACAGAATGCTGATGGGTCTGCTATTTTTGCAAGTGTCCTGGCTTTGGCCAGGATAGGGTTAATTTTCAGGAACTGGGCCAGGTGAGCTGAGCTGGCTGGGGCTGTTCCATACCATGTGCCATCATGCCCCCATAAAAGGGGGCTGGCCGGGGTGGGCTGGTGCTGCTCCAGGATGGGCTGGCTGGGGACTGAGCATCTGGTCTGTGGGGTCGGTTGCTAATCGGTAAGGTGCTCTGTTTGTTATTGCTGCATTTTTTTACATCCTGATGTAACTACTGCTGCTGTGTTACTGTTTTCCCTCTTCCTTTGTTGGCCCATTAAACAGTCCTTATCTCAACTCAAGGCCCTTTGCTGTGCTTATTCTTCTCCTTGTTTTGCTGAGGGGGAGTGAGGGACCAGCTCTGTGGGGCTCAGCTGCCGGCTGGGGCTGAACCACAACATCAGGTGAAGTATTTTTGATACCATCATGTACTGAAACACAGCTGTGCTGATAATTTAGCCTCTTGTTCAAGGTATTCTAGCGGGCACACAATATTTTTTCTGCCACCACCATAGTCATTGTGGTTGATTAGTCGAAGGAGGAGAATTGATACCGAAGTTTCTCACAGGGAAAAGTCCTTCCACAGAATTTCAGAAATATTGTGAATCTATTTTAAAATCTGTACATATGCAGAAGAGTTTTGGAAATGCATTTTTTCCTTTGTAGTTTCTGAATATTAGAAAGTTGCAAATTGCAGAATGAAAACATACTGCAGAATATGCTTGAGCTGAAATTGGACAAAAAGTGTCAGGATCATGAGAAAATCCATCCACACTATAAGAACCATCTGATAAAACTGAATTTTTCATTAGAAATGCAATTATGATTTAAAATCAGCTATGTTTTGTCACTGTAGTACAATTAACAGTGTAAGTCAATTCTTTTGGAATCTCATCTTTATTTGAAGTGGGCATCACGTGTAAATTACAGACTGGTTTGTCCTTACTACAGTATTCCTTAAGACAGCTGATTCAAATTGGCAATACACTTTTTTAACAGGGAAGGCAAAACTTGAAAGCACTTATGGAAGGGAAGTGATCCTGATCATTCTTACTCAGGAGATTTTTATTATACTCCAGTGCTTTACTAACAGAACTATTAATCCACAAAATTATCATTTTTTCACTGTCTCAGTACCTTTTATATTCATGAATGTACATAAAGAAAATGTCTATAATTTATTGTGTAATCTAAGTATGAATATTAGATTTAATGAAGTAATTGCATTCTGTCTTCATATTATCAAGAGTTTTCAGATCTGCACTGAAGAAAACATAATTACATCCATGCAGTTGGGGCTTATGATAGGTAGGGTAAAATGTTTAGTTTGGTTGTTTGGTTTATGTTTTATTGCCAGGATTTTTCCAACACCTAGCTGTAAAGCTTAGCATTAAGATGTCTAGCTAATGACTATTCAAATAAGAAACAAAAAAACCCCAACAATGACCAAGCAGTGATCAGAGAGAAAATGACAAAGTGGGGAACCCAGATAATCAAAATCAACTGCTTCTAAGACATCAAAGGTGAATGATTATGTCATTGGTCCCTTCCAACCCTAACCTTTCTATGATTCTGTGATTGTCCCTATTGCAAACCCCACTAAGATGTTTCAGTAGATGAAACTCTCCAGAATGCTATTCAAACTAAAGGTGACTATTGCATAAATGGTGTAGCACCATGAGGTATTTGGCGGAGGGTGTGATTTTGGAATTGAACAATAGGATTCTACAGGATTTATCATGGGTTGCCTAGGGAAAGGGTGAGGGAAGAGGAAGAATGAAGACAGATCAAGGAGGAACAGCTTTGCAAAAATGGAGAAAGAAGAATAAAAGAAGCCAGTCACTTGTAAGCTGGCAGCTGATCACTACACTTGACTGGCTGAGCCCTGCACAGTTTGTACTTTCTTCTCATTACACTTTATTTCTAACTTTCTTTTCTGTATGAATATGCTAATTTTTCTGCGTCCACATGTGTGGGGAGGGATGCAGATGAGATAATCCACTAAACCTGAAGCTGCATCTAGTGACCAGAAGAGGTCTGGGAGCAGGATATTGGATTTGGTGCCAGATCTTACAAAGCCTGAGTCTGGGAGCTAGATGTCAGAAATGCACATGGAGGGTGTTTTGGCTTGTTTTTCTTTGTTTTGTTTTGTTTTTTAATGTGTTCTCAGGATTGTTTTCTGGCTCTGGAGGTATCTGGCACTGAGTGACACAATTTCATACAATTAAACTTTCAGTTTCTGACCAAGGGTGCAAGCTACCTGTTATTGAATGGTTCCTGACCCACAGAAACTTCAGAAAGATGTTCAGTAATTCTTTGAGATAGGACTAGTTGGCTTGTGTCAAAATCATGTCAGGCACCAGTCTAACAATTTTACAATATACACAGTTAAGTTCTAATGGCTGTGAATGTTCCTAACACCACTTAATTTCTGAAATATGCATAGTCTCACTGGCTTCATAGCATGTTGTTCTATTTACAACTGCTTCACCTTATGGATGTTTCTCCTCATAAATTTTTTTGTAGCTTATTTTACTTAATGCATTTTCTAAAATGTTATACCTGTTCACCATGCTTTTTTTCTTTTTTTTTCTTAAATCAGGCAATTAAACTGCAAAATTATGTATTCAAATTATACAAATTTTATTTCTTGAAAATCTAAAGGGCAAAATAGAATTACCAACAGTTAGAAATCTTTAACATCTAAAAAGGAACATATATTACGTAGCATTTTTCTGAGACCCTAATTTGTCAGAATCAAATCAGATGAATTGTCAGGAGTTTGGCTTCTGAAGCCATCTTTTCTGCATTTAATCATTTTCTAAAAATAAACGTTCTTTTTAGTAAACTTTCAGAGGTATTCTTATCAATTACATGCAGAGATGTGAAAAAATACCTTTTTAAAGTCAGATATCTCATCTATTTGTGACTGAAACTGCTTCAATAATACCTATTAGAAGAGTGCCAAGTATCTTTAGTACCATTCAGAAGATGACACAGAGAACTCTACTTAGGAATCTGCCTTAAAATAATGATCTTTAAAAAGATCTTCAGTTGAATCATAATACTGTTATTCAAATACTTTTTCACAGAATCACAGAATCGTAGAGGTTGGAAGGGACCTCGAAAGATCATCTAGTCCAACCCCCCCCTGCCAAGGCAGAGCCACCTAGAGCACATCACTCAGGAACACGTCCAGTTGGGTTTTGAATGTCTCCATAGAAGGAGACTCCACAACCTCTCTGGGCAGCCTGTTCCAGTGCCCTGTCACCCTCATGGTGAAAAGGTTTTTCCTTATCTTAACCCGGAACCTCCTATGCTCCAGCTTGGACCCATTGCCCCTTGTCCTATCGCTTAATGAAACCAAGAAGAGCCTGGCTCCATCTTCCTGACACTCACTCTTAACATGTTTATAAATGTTGATAAGGTCACCTCTCAGCCTCCTCTTCTCCAAGCTAAAGAGACCCAGCTCCTTCAGCCTTTCCTCATAAGGGAGATGTTCCACTCCCTTAATCATCTTTGGGGCTCTGCACTGGACTCTCTCTAGCAGTTCCCTATCCTTCTTGAGCTGAGGGGCCCAGAACCGGACGCAATACTCCAGATGCGGCCTCACCAATGCAGAATAGAGGGGGAGGAGCACCTCCCTCGACCTACTGACCACAGCCCTTCTAATACACCCCAGGATGCCATTGGCCTTCCTGGCCACCAGGGTACATTGCTGGCTCATGGTCATCCCTTCGTCCACCAGGACCCCCAGGTCCCTTTCCCCTACTCTGCTCTCCAGCAGGTCAGTCCCCAACCTATACTGGCACATGGGATTCTTCTTTCCCAGGTGCAAGACCCTACATTTGCCCTTATTGAATTTCATTAGGTTCCTCCCTGCCCAGCTCTCCAGTCTATCTAGGTCTTGCTGAATGGCAGCACAACCCTCCGGTGTGTCAGCCACTCCTCCCAGTTTTGTGTCATCAGCAAACTTGCTGAGGGTACACTCTGTTCCCTCATCAAAGTCATTGACGAAAATATTGAAAAGCACCGGTTCCAGCACCGACCCCTGAGGGACTCCACTAGTCACAGGCCTCCAAGTAGATTCAGCCCCATTGACCACAACCCTCTGACTTCTACCTTCCAACCAGTGCACAATGCACCTCACCACCCGATCATGCAGGCCACACCTCCTCAGCTTACCTGCACAGTGAACTGCGTATCTGAATGGAAGCTTCATTCACATTTCACAGTTGGTGCATCCATCCAGTTACTGCTCATAACAACAGTCTGTTTTTTAAGATTGGACAAGAACCTATTCTTTGTCAAAATAACCAAAGAATTAAGTCACCTTCCCCCAAAGTGGAATAGCTTGATTTGTACCTCACATAATAGAACTCTATTCACAAAGGTATAAGGTATCTCGGGTGAAGGATCCATTCTTTCAAAGCTAGTCTCTATGCAGGCAGGAAAGCAAATGTATAAGGTTGAATTGAGATCAAGTAAAAGGAAATCATTCAGGTGTAACGTAAGGCTCAGGAAGCTTCTTGACTACTAACTGACGGCATCTCAGAGATTGTACCCTTGAAATTATCATCCTTACTTTTCCTGCTTCACATACTTTCCCCACAACATTAGTTCCTGTCTACTGTTAGAGGATAAAGAGTGGGTTAGCTGGAGGACCCAAAGTATAGTTTTTTCTGTTAGAATAACTTTTAAGCTCTTTATGTAAGACAGCAGAAAATTGTGGTTCCTCTCACTGTTCTCTGGGTATCTTCTGTTTACATACCACCTCCCTACTTGAGAAAAGCTGTTGCTGCTGACCTGAAGTCCCACAGAGACTTTGATTGGAAGGGTGAATAGAACACCAAATAAGAGGTGGATTTGTTTTGGTGTGTGTCATTTTTTGTTTTGTTTTAAATAACAAATTTAAGGGCATTTTTAATGCGGTCTTTATTGATTTGGATGATAAGTGTTAGTACTACTGCACCTGGTCTAATAGCAACTTTTGTATCTGTTAGCTACAGTTATACAACCATTCAAAGCCAAAGCCAAACCAAGCATGTATTACAAAGGGCTGATGCCAGTTACTCAGTGACTGCATGTCTTGGTAGTCCTCTTACAATACATAATATTCCATAAGATATGCACCTGACCTCTAGAAAAACACAGGTCCAACAAGCCTAAATCATCATTGACCAAGGCAACCCCAGAGAGGTCCCAAGGTACTAAGCTGCTAGATCAGCTGATAGCCATTCATCTTTTCCTAATAATGTCAAAATTATAATAGAATTTTTAGGGTTGAAACAGACCACTAAGATCACCATGTCCAACCATCAACCCTACACCATCATGCCTACTAAACCATGTTCTGAAGTGCCACATCTACAGATTAGATTATTAAACTATGAAGCAGGAAGAACTTTATAAGATGTGGTAATTTGTACACACATCTCAAAGTAGGCTCTCTCCTTCATTTTTGTTCAATTTCATTAAGAAGAGGGAGAAGGAAGAAAATTTTGCAGTTCTTTTATTTCAATACAAGCTTAATTATTAGAGAGACTTTTAGTCAAACTTTAAATATGTCTTTATTTCCAGAAAAGTGATTGTACTATAAAAAATTCCCACCTGTCTCACATTTAAATTGTATAAATATTTTACCTTAAAGAAGTAACTGTGCTACCCTTTCTGATGACAGTAAGTCAGAATCTGTGGAAAGGTTTATTAAGAAACTTAGAAGTTTCTGATGAATACAAGTGGTGATATTTTAGGTGAAAGTGTAAAGAAAATGCTGGATCTGATACAGAAATGTAACTAAGCAGGAATTCAATAATAAATACATGAGCTACAGAGAGGACATCAGTGCTGTATATTTTACCAAGTCAAAATCCCACGTATACCAAACCATCAAATTCTCTGTATTCTACTTTATGGTAGCTCTCACATGATTCAGTTAGTTAATTAGTTGGACGGACCCAAAATTCAATATGATGTTAATTTAAAAACCTTAGGCTCTGTTTCAGCAATTAACAGAAAAGATCTCTAGATTTAGGTGAATAACTCAAAAATCAGGTAATAAAACTATGATTGTTGTTACGGGCTTGGATTTTTCCATTCTAGAAATTCAACTTCCTGTTTTTTCTCTCTCCACCTAACTTGCAATTCACTGGTACAAGTGGATCGACAACTAAATCTCTGAAGCAAGATTCAACTATAGAACACATCTGATGAATATGCAGCCCTGTCTAAAAGACAGCAGTCATGGCTTAGTTAACACAAGAATCATTACTGTTCAGCTAAACGGAATTTTCAGTATACCTGTCTAAGATATAATCCATGATATCTTATGTATAACTCCTCTCTGTATGGATATCTCGGTGACCAAGATGAGCAGCTCCAATCTGTGGTGAAGCACTCCAGTGCGGTGCACAAGGGGGGTTTCCTGAACCAAGGGATCCTAAGGGGAAGCCGAGAGAGCTGCCTGGAGCACACAGCTTGCACAACAATGGCTGATGAGGCAGCAGGGCTAGGAGCAACGGTGGCCAGCCCCCACCCCCTAAAAAGAAGCCCTTAGGGAACACTAGCGTCCAGGGGAGGCAAACAGGGTGTGGTGCTTCAGCAAGGATGTGATGCAGCAGTTTGCATGGCAGTTTGCATGGAAGGAAATGCAGGAAGGGTGCTGCAGCTCTGCTGGCTCGATCAGGGAGCAATGGTATCCACGAAGCAGAAATCCACAGCCTCTCTAAGCTCTGCACCCACGATGACTGATGCAGCTCCAGTGGGAAGATGCTGCCACCCAGATGTGTGTGTGCCCTGCTGTCATGCCAGTACAGGATGACAATAGAGAACCCACCTGTGGGAGCTGCACCCCAGTGGAGGAACTCTTCAGCTTAGTGACAGAGCTCTGGGAGGAGGTGAGTAGGTTGAGGAGTACCAGGGACTGGAGAGAGAGATAGACTACTGGAACGGCACCCTGCCTTCCCTGGGACAGACCCAACAGACAGACAGGATGTATGATATGGATGATTCCCTATCCTCTCTCTACCTGGCTGAACACAGTGACTTAAGGGATAGAGGGCAATGGTGACAAGTTCCTGTCCAGTGCAACAGGCGCATCTCCTCTATGACTACTCCACCTTCTCAGATGCCCTTGCATAATAGGTATGAGGCACTGCAAGTGAAACTGAATATTAACAAGGATGATGGTTCATCTACCTTGGAGCTACTTCTTCAGTACACACAGTCTTTCTTGTATATGGCTGCCCAAAACTGGATGCATTATCCCAAGTGCAGTCCAACCAATGCCAAAGAGGGGTGGATGAGTCACTTTGTTTCAGCTGCTGATTTCATTCCAACCTGCAGCTGGCTTTATTTGCCAATTAGGATCACAAGGACTTTTTTCTGGAAAAGACTTTGTATTTATCTTGGCTGAATTTCATGAGGTTTTTTAAATGCATTTTTCCAGCTTGTTGTGGTCCTTTCACATAGCAGCCCTGCTGTCCAGTGTATCAATTTCCCCTCCCAGTTTAGTATCTTCCATAAATCATGGAGCGTGTACTCTATCCACTCCATCCCATCATTCAGATCATTAATGAACGCACTAAATAATATTGCATTCCTGAGGGACACCATGAATAACTGGCTGCAAGGTGGACTTTATGCTTCTGATCACTACCATTTCAGCCTGACAGTCTAGTTTTCTACTCACCACTTATCCAGTCTGTATCTTCACAATTTGGCTATAAGATGTATGTGTCAATTCAGTGGGCCAAATTCATCTTGTACATATTCTTTTCCCTAAAGATAAGCGGTTAGCTTTTGAGTTTTTAGTTAGATAAAACATAACTACTGTAACAATCATGGTAGTTATTGTTCTTTAAAAACAGGTGCATGTAATGATGTGTAATTATCACTGAATCCAGACAAAAATTGTTTGAGAATTGATTCAAGGATCAGGGAAACAGAGATTTAGCACACACCTAACATCTTTTACTGGCACATTTATAAATGTGGTCTAAAAATCTACAACAGAGGAGTTCCTCTCATTTTGATACAAATACAAGATGTTGTCTGTCAGAAGGTGCTGTGTTGGTGTATGAGTCTCAAGTATACATCCTTACCTGTCAGAAAATAGTCTTTTCTATGCCTAAGCATTTCAGGAAAGATGGATCATATTTACCAATAATAATTTAACAATTAACAATAATTTACCATCATTTAGCAATTACTAGAGAGGTGACTTGAAGGTATTAGACCTCCTTGTGTAAGGATAAAGTATGTAAGACATTTATGACATACAGAGGTACAAGGAGTGCAAAATTTGTCTTTGTTTCATCAGGATGTACAGTGTTCTTCTTATAACCATGGATTTGAACAGGACTTAATGGAAGATTTTGTTTTGTAGAAGAGGAGAAGCAATATTTGGGCTCATGAATGAATACATGAATAAATAAATAAAAAAATATAATCTATCACTCTTTTGCTTTAAGTCTTATACTAGGAAAGATAGCCAAATCTCCAAAATGTTTCAATGGTAACTATATATGTCAAAACAGTAAGAAACTTATGTAAAGTTTTGAGACATAATTATCATATGTCCACTTCCTTTTTCCTTTATTTTCAAGAAAAATACCTAATAATGCTTATTTCCCTTTCTCAGCTAACACCTAATTATTTTCCTTGGCATACTCAGAAATTAATTGTTGCTTATTCACCCAGTGATACCAACAGATTTTTCTAACCATTGCAAAAAAGAATAAACAAATTACATAAACCCCCATTGATAACATTTATACGGATTCTCCTTTCAAATATTTTTCTTAGAATTATGCTATAGGGAAGGGTGGCATATGAATTCTTATGCATATTCAGCATAGTTCAGGGGAAATAAAATAGTATCAGGTATGAGATGTTACCAACTAAAAAGTGTAAAGTAGTGCCATGGAAGTTAAGGGCAATTGTGAACCTTAGGTAAAATTTCACAGATAGTATCTGCAGAACCCTCTTCTCCTGTCCTGTTCCAAAAGAATCAGCTCTTTGGGACAAAGTCACAAGGGGATTAACTCTACTAGTTTTCTGATGAAGAGAGCCAAGGGACGCAGAACTCTTACGTACATGGTGTTTCCTGATGATTCCCTTGCCGCTGTGCAAGTTATAACCTAGTGCTTCATAAAACCCTTATAAGGATTGGCTTTTTTCCAGATTTGCCAAGTATGACTAATAAGCAACACATTTACATGTACTTAGCCCACAGGGGTTTGTGGATTAATCCCTTATAAAGATATCTGGCCCCCAAGTGTAAAGAAAATTATTCTAGCAGGAGCAAGCAATTTCCCCTCAAGGTGAAACAAAGACTACAACTAGAAAGAGATTTGAGAGGAAAGAAAGACAACAAATCTCTATCTTGTCCTGTCCTGCCAAAATAGGATGACATGGAAGATATGTAAAGGATATTAGCCTCTTGAAAGCTTGTTTGTTTCTTTTCCAGGAATATGATTTGGCATAATGATATATATCCTGTAGTCCGATAACTGTTGAAAACATGTTGACAGAAATATTATGAAGTTAGTATGAGGATGGCTAAAAAAGTTAATCATATATAAAACATTAATTTTTAAAATGTTCTATGTTATCAGTCATTTAAGCATGAAAGTAGGAGGTTCTTCTAAGTAAAAAAATATTCTGGGTGTGTTAGCAGTTAATAGCAATATCTAAAAGATGGCATTCAGATCCCTCTCCAGAAGTCATGTTACAGTTGCATTCTAATTAGTTCATTACAATGTATGCCCAAATGCAGCAACTGGGATCCTCAAAATAGTTTTCAAACTGTTATCTATAGCATAAGAATGACTTCTGAGCATCAGGGAAAGAAAGAAAAAAGTCTTACAAATATTAAATCAGTTGTCCAAGATTTCACAACAGATTAGAATTGGGATGTGCTGTCAGGTCTGAAATAGTAACATAACAGCAAAAGTATTTGGAAAAGTTTCTATTGTTTGGGATTATGGATGCTCATAACTGGCAAATGAGCACGTATCTTTGCCTAAGGACATCTGCAATGCAGAAAAGAGGCTTTTGGACATTCAAGCACCCTAAGAAGATTGATTTATCAGTTGTGATACAAGCTTGACTAATTCCCTTGAGTTCTGTGATGCAGTGTCAGCCTTATTTACTATATAATATTTCAGCACTTAGGATGTACACCCAGGAAATAAATAAAATGCATAGAATTTCTCTCATTCTAATTTGATTTGAAATAACAATTTCATCATCCTAAAAATATTGACTAAATACTTGCCTGTTGACTATTATAAATAGCATAAAACACATTACACCCCTGACCTCAGTTGTGGGCTAACTGTACAGGCACTGCAAACTCCGAAAAAGATTAGTAGAAGTCAGAATGAGGCTCAACAGAGCTGCAATCAGACATATGGGCATTTGATAAGCAGGACAGAAGCATCAGCACCATCCTTGATTTTTTTCATCATGACTTTGTAAGGCACTTAAACAGTGCAAGAGACAAAGCCTCTGAACTTACTATTCACAGAGTGATCTAAATCCAAGGAAATAGAGTCAGTCATCCATGTTGTGGCCTTCTGTACTGAATTCATGGATTTTGCACATATGGTGTCTGATAGCTCAGTTTGAACTAGAGGAGAGGGAAAATCAATAAATACATTTCCAGATGATAACATAGATACTCTGTAAGCCATGAAGTCTTGTTTTGACCTTATACAAGATTCAGAAGGGTAATGAGATGCCTGCTTAGTTTAATCATATGAGTATTGCTATACTATTGCCATCCATGAAAGCATTCGCTTGTTTAGAAGTATGTACAGGTTAAGTCTCTTACTGAATCAAGTCTTCAGCTGACTAGCTTATTTGTATGCATTTCAATTAACCAAGTTCTCTTTTTCTGGCTTTTTTTCAATAGACGTCTTTACAAGGTCTGCATTACTTTCTAGTTGCCAAAACTGTTGTTGACTTCTTTGTCTCTTACTGACAGGTTGTTTTAAAGAAGCTCAGTTATTTAAAACCTTCATTAATTACATCTTCTTCCCATTTATTAATTGGACTAATGTTGCCGTATTATTTTCGCACTGATATCTGTTGTAGCCCATCTGATTTTGTCCAACCCTCTGACTACATTAATTTACTCACCACTTTGACTGCTTTTCTCCTCAGTTTACTTCTATGCAGAAATTATTCTTGTCTTAAAGTATCATTTATTTTTAACCCCTAGTTCCTTAAATAGTATGTTTTGAACTCCTGCTATAACATAAAATTTCCCATTCTTAATGTGTCTGTCAATATGAGGATTGAAAAGAAGGTAAACATTCCCCTGCTAGAAGAGACAGGCTTCACATAGAAAGCTTAAGGAAGTGAAGACAAACATTTCCTTATAGCTCTCAGTCTCTGAATTCAGCAAATATGTTAAATTCAAGCAGTTGCTGACTTAGCAGACCTTGACGCATCTTTAACCATGTATTACGTATTATTCTAGTGTATGCTTATAATGTGGGAGACGGACAAAATTTGTTTTACCTAACATTGGTTGTTGACATTGTAGACATCTGCTCTAGAAAGTGTTTGTTTTGTTTCTTTAACCATTGACTACAGAATTTAGAAAACTAGCTTGCAAGTTAGCTCTACATGCTAGATTTTAAAATGTGGTGGGATGAATTAAACCAAAATATTACTGAAATTGCAGTTACACCTCTCTGTCCCAGATCTGTTTACCAGTGCCATCCTGTGAAGAACTATTTGCTTTAAAATAATTGGGGAAAAAAAAAATCTCAAAAACCACATCTTAAGGAGAATATGCACCATTTCACTTTGTTTAACAATAGGCTATGTTGGTTCTGAACTTAATAAACTTGTTATGCTAAGGGATCAGTTCCCAAATTCCTGATCCGAGTGTGTACCCAAAATTATTTTAGACATATACTTGGGCACACAGAGACTACCCTCTGTATGTCTTCTCTAACACACCGGGGAAACCACGGCTCCAGTCCTAAATGGAAACTGAAGTATCACGAGCTGTTAGACTGTTAGGGTGAGCCATGACCTTGTAGATAAGAGAATTAATTAATAGGTAGGTATAGGCATGCTTTTCAAAACCCCTACTGGCTTGTTCTTCTAAAATGGGTTACCCCTGGCTAACAGGGAACTCCCACCCAGGCACTCCACCTCTCCCCAGCTCCCTTCAGTGGGATGTGGTGGGCCAAAGATAGGAAGAACAGGAATGAAAAAGCTCTTGGGTTGAGATAAAGACAGAGATGTCACTTACCAATTACAGTCATGGGCAAAACAGATTCAGCTTGAGGAAATTAATTTATTGACAGTTAAAATGAAGATTTAATCACTCAGGTAGTGTGAAGCAAAAAGTAAAACATTGAAATGGCATCTTTCCTCCCCTCTTTCCCAGTTTCAACTTTACCTCTTCATTTCTGACCCCTCAGAGAAACAGCAGGCTTGTTTCTCACAGTTTTCCCCTCACACCTCAGGCTGCTGTGCAGCGTTTTGTCCTTTCTTAACCTGTTTTCCACACCCTGTCTGTAGGGCTGGGCCGTACCCTGCAGTGGGTGGGTTGGAGCCGGCTGGAACCGGCTGTGTGCAGCACAGGGCACCCTGGTCTCTCCTCACAGAGGCCCCTGCAGCCCCTGCTGCCACCAGCGCCTGGGCACCTGCACCCAGTACAACTGTTTTGTGTCTTTAAATCTTGACTGCTTCTTCAGTTGTCTGTTTGTTTTGCTGTACGGTGGAAGAAATAGGAGACATCCCAACACTAAGGTCAGATCTCATTCATGGAGATATGTCTCAAATACTCACAGCAATCGCTAACAACCGAAGTTTAAAAATAACTGTTTGGCTATCTGTTTTGGTTGAGGGACATTTGTACTCTGGAATATAAGTAAGTGAAATAATGAAATACAGTAAGAATAAAATGCTCTAGGACAGATACTTAAAGGAAAGATGCCAGCAGAAAAAACTTGACAGAAAAGCTCTGTTTTCCTCAGCTTTCAGTAACAGTTTTTCACTCCCTCTTTTTTCTCTTTACCCAGTGACAAAGATAACACTCCTGCCAAATCCAACTGCTGCCTCTTTGGATTGTAATTTCTGTCAGCAAACAACTCATTTAAAAATCATCTACATACATGATAATTTCTGTATCAGGGAAAGGTAGGACATGAAAATATTGCAGGGCTTGAAGACACTAACTGCTTTGAGATCCTAAATCTCTGACTATATAAACATAAATATTAATGCAACAAACAATATGAATCTTTATTCTCTATATATTCCTATTAAAAGCTTTAATGTGAATTGAATTTATGTTGAGGTCTTTTCAGACCTCCACGGAAATGATTGACTTGACAGAAATACATAATGAGAACAGCATAAATCTAGTTAGTTCTTAGTGTTTTACCCCAGAATAAACTGTGTTGCTGGTCAGGTTATGTGTCACCGAAGCTGGAGATTTAACCTTCGTCTTCATTTAAGGTGGCATGATGGAGCCCCTAAATGTACATGTGATAATAGACTGCAGAAGACCAAAGGCCTTCAACCAAAATACATAAATAAAAAGCTACCCAAAATGAAAATATTTCTTTCTGATCACGCTTATGAGTTAAAGGATGCAGACAAACCATGGAAAGAGACAGACGCAGCTTCCAGGCCACACATACAGATGGATACTGGCTGTTAAAATGACCATGAGAAAAATCTTTGCTGAAAGAGTGCTCGGGCTAAGCGAAGTCTGAGGAAACAAATCATCAGCTGGTTTATTCCTGTTTGTTTCAGGGAAACAGTGTTTAATGTTTTTACATTGTTAGCAAACAATCAGCTTCACATAATTTTAATTTTACTGTGACCTGTGATTGTGAAGTACACTGAGCCACTCAGCTAAAAGAAAAAGGTGTGTGTGAGAAAATAAATCCTGGAGGAGAATGAACTATTTGAGGATTTTGAAATCAGATTCTGTTTTATTTAAATTCATTGTTATCTCATTTCCTAAGTTATCTCTTGGATTTTTTATGGCTAAATCATAAACCATGGTGTTACTCAATTGAAATGAAGATGATAAAACCTAGCTCATAGTAATTTTTATAAAAGCCAACCATATAAGCAAATCCTGCCCATTTTTCTCAGATTGAGTTTGAATGTAATACATTTTCTCCTTTGCTAAACACAAATTTGCTTCTTCATCTTCAGTAGGAACGTTTTTATGAATTTCGTGAATCAACTAGAGTTTACTGGACAGCATCTGGGCCACGTGAAGCCTGTTAGCATGTCACAAGGTGCTGTGATGCAATGTTATAAGGTTTGTGACTAGGGGACATAAAACGTGTTTTCTGTTACAGGACTGTTTCTGCACCAAATTAATTTTCTTACTATTTTAAAATCTTATGCTGAAATGAGATAGAAAATGCATCTAGTTTTCTTTCCAGTGCATTTTCTGAAAGGCAGCAAAAATATCTATTTCTCTCTTGCCTCTTTAATTATCATGTTCAAGATGCAGTGAAATTCTTTACATTGTTGACTATGAGTTTGGTTTTATTCCCAAGGGAAAATACAGCTTTCAGAAATTATTAAGAAACATTATTGTTTTCAGAAGCCCACGTTATTTCTGATTTTGAAGCATATGTGTCACATTTTGATGCATCTTGTCAGGTTTAATCAATCAAGTTGATGCATGTGAGACATGATCCAATTTCACATGATCAGAATTACTTCATTTGACATGCCATCATGTGACATTTAAGGTCAAATTAAAACCAATAACAAACATACAGAAACTTTTCACTGTATTAAAAGATTTCAAGAAAAAATAACTAACTTTTTAAAGCCAGGTAAGGTATTTGCGTTCAGATGTGAAACACCTGAATTTTAATTATTTGTGGTATTTTGGTGGCCAGATTAGTTTTCCTGGTATTATGAATTTAACCAGTATTTTAGCTCAACACAGAGTTGGAACCTCAAGACTCTAAGAAAATTTGTTTCACAGTGATAGTTTTTCTGTAAAGATTGATATAACAGTCTGATACAGAGAAAATGCCCTTCTGTTTGTGAAGGCTGGCTAGAGAAAGTGTTGAAATTCACAGGACATGTTCTTATTATTCCGAAAGCATTCTCTGTCCTTACATATATGTTTTTATGAAAAAAGGGTTGCATAAAAGATGGACAGCTGATCTATTCTTATTTCTAAAGAAAACCCCAACCAAACAAAAAAGCCTCTGATACTTATGGAACACAGATAAAGGTGGAGTTTTATGTATGAATTTACCCAGTTGATACATAATTTATGATAAATAAACAAAGAAAACAAACTAACACCTCATGCTTATAAAGAGTTAAATCTTAATCATTCTTGGCTGAGTTATAGCAACTTTTGTATCATATATATGTGAATTCACTTGAATATGTTAACAGTTTCCTGTGAATGAACTTAAAATCTGTGTCCTCTATCTGTAACAAGTTCTTCAACTTCACTTTCAGGTGTGACATGCTAAACTAGATTTTTTATCTTAAAAAGTTTCTGGAATACTCAGTATCTCAAATTCTTGTTGAATAAACTTTACTGATGTGCTTTTATGACTTTCTTTATCAGATGAAACTAAAGGTAGTGCTGGAACTCCCTGCACTGCTGAGAAACCTGCACACTTGTTTTACTTGAACTATTCCTCACTGAGGTATTTTGTCTTTTGCATATGTAATCTGTGACAGAAACTTAAAGAAATAAGGAATTTTTCAGTGAGAAATGGTTCCAGGCCTAAAGTAAATGTCCGGTGCTCTGTGATGTTGGAGCATTATTCACTGCAGTCTGTGAAGGATCCACACCAAAACAGATGGATATTCCTGAAGGAACTGCACCCCTTTGGGATCCCACACCAGGGCACAGCGAAAGTGTGAGAAGGAAGGTGCAGTGGAGAAAAACCCTTAATTACTGACCATAACCACACATCCCCCCTGCGCTCCTTGCAGCAGATGGAAGGTAGAGGAGTCTGGAGAGGAGTGAAGCTGAGCCTGGGAAAGGGGCTGAGGAAAGGTAGTTTTTTTAATGTTTGTCTCTGTTTCTCACTACCCAAATTAGTAATTAAACTTAATTTTAATTGGAAATAAACACAATTTTCTACAAGTTCAGTCTGTGTTACCCATGATGGCAATTGGTAAATAACCTTGATGTCTTTATCTCAACTCATGAGCTTTCTCATCCCATTTTCTCCTCCGTTCCACTGAAAAGGGGGAGTGAGTGAGTATCTAGATGGGTGTTTGGCTGTTTGCTAAGGTTAACACACCACAGATACCTACAGGGTTTTTTTTTGTTAACGTATGACATAGGAAACCTAAGTAGGGCTAAATGTTAACTCCGTCCTTTTCTAGTGCCAGAGATATAGCACATGAGGAATGAAAAATAAAGGAGATGAAAGGATCATCCTGTGGTAGCTGCACATTTGCAAGGGTAAGTGTTACTCTGAGGAAGAAAAAAGCTTAAATTTAAATACTTGTATAAAACCATCCTAAGCTGTAATGGAGATATATGTCTGGAAAGAGTAAAAAAAAAAAAAACTCCGAAGAGAGGGTACCCATTATCTTTTGAATTAACAACATTAGTTTCACAACTCTCAACTTGTCCATGCTTCCCTCTATAGGCCCAGCTCTCATGGCATGAGGATTTAGTTATGATAAATGATATGACATTACATTACATTACATCTATTATATTTATTATAGTAAATATGTGGTACAGAAATGCATATAAACATTAAAATATCTAACATATATTAAAAATTCTAGACATGAAACAAATCCCACATAATCTAAAACCAGTTTATTCAGTGGGGAATGCATTTGGATGCTGAACTTCAAATTTGGTAATTACAATTGGTAACTTGCCTTAGTTACATAATTCAATCACAGAATAATAATTAAAAGGTAGGTCATGCCACTTCCAGGTTGCTCAAGCACAAATTAGGCAGACTGATGTATCTCCTCCTAAAGATGTATATATCACAAGATGTACATCTTTATAGACTGAGAGAGAAAGAGAGAGCAAATCTCATATTTGCAGAATATAGGAAAGTAGTGGTGTGATTTGTACTTTGGGAATAATTAAATCTGCTTCTGTTAAAGGCTTGTTGAGGATATGAGGTTTGATTTTTATCTCCTGCTAGCTGAGGTCACTTTTGTAACCTGATGACAATGTTTTTACCAATATAGTCCGAAACAAATTGAGGTCAGTGTACATTTTCTCACAGCCTTGCTCTCAGATTTCTTCCATGAACTGCAGAAGGTTTCAATTTACTGAAGCACTGAAGTAGGTAAGATCCAATCAAAGTAAAAGCAGAATCAATAAATGCTAACCTCAGAGGGCTAAACAGTAGTGACATCAGTCAGGGGAAAAAGTTGTTTGCAGATCCAAAATACTATTGTTCTGTACCCAGAAGAAAATGAAAATGCAGCTATATGTTTTTATCTTACTTGTTTACTGAGATGTATTTAACATGTCTGACAAACAACAAGATGTATTTTATATCTAGGATAGGAATGCACCTATGTGTTTTGGCAAACATTCAGAAAATATAGGCAATCCATGGAAGCCAGTTGGATGCCAGTCCAAACCCTGCTAATCTCTAATATATTTTCCATTGCTTTATCTCCTAACATTTAATGGTTGATGCAAATGAATCGTACATTTTTAAACACTATAATCAATAAAACATGCATAAAACGTTCACAAAACCAGTTACGTATTGAATTGTCTACACAAGTCTGGTAAAAATTAATTTTACGTTTAAGGAACTCAGTTGTCTCTGCTATCGTCTCTTTTTGGTGAACAAAATAACTGTGACATTGTGTATAAATATTTGAAAAAATTTAAATAGTTTATTTTTTGTGTCAGTATTATTATACAGAATATATGATTTAAGAGGAATAAGTGTTGTCTGTAGTTATAAAGCAGCTGTGTGTGTGTTTATATATATACTTTTAAGCCTGCTTTTAAAAGAAGGGTGATTTTACTTTTTAGCTGAGTATCAGTTAAACTGCATTATGTTCAGTGCAGCTCTGTTGTGTCAGCATTCATACAAATTCTTTTCTCACTCTTCATGAATTTTTATAGATCAGCATTAACTATGATTTGCCTCTTCAATCTCCATCAGTTATAAATTCATTTTTTTATCAAAGATAAAAAACAGTTTCATACTCTCACTATTTCTAAGGAATAGACAAAATATAATTTCACTGAATTATTTTCACTATAAAATAAAAATCAGAGGAAAATGCTGGGGTTTTTTTTGAGGATACAACTGTCCTATAGTATGACTTTTCAACAGTTATGGTTTTGTAGGTTGTTTTTTTTAAATAAGTCCTAGTTCTGTATAAGGAAATTGTGTGACATGTTATGTTTATACATTTGTATTTTTATTAAAATTGGATTCTAATTAATTAAAAAAAAAATAAAATAAATAAAAAAAAGAAATCCCAACACAGCATCACAGAGGTCATAAATGACCAGGATATCACTTCAATCAAAGTAACTGATAAACTACATGGATTTTTTTTGTCCAAGATTATCCAGTTCCATTTAAAGAGCTAATCTGGCAAAAGTGCTGCCTGAAATGACTAAAATAATCCTGCTTAACTGTCTTTCACTGTGCCTGCTCAGAAAAATCACGGAACAAAGAGGTTTCTGTCAGGTACTATGTGAATATGCAGTGATACCCTGACTTTCTTTGGAGCCTGTTTTTGGGGTGCTGATTAGAGAAAGCAAGGTCAAAAGTCCTTTGAAAATCTAGCATCTGACCATGCTGCATCAGACCAGGGTTCATCAGGCTGGATACACTGGTTTTATAATTGATCAGTAGTTATTTTCAGAAGAACAAAAAATCAGGGCAAACATATACTGAGATTTCCCTGTATTCTCTCATAACTGAAATGTATTGTTGCAATTAGTCTGGTTAAGAAATGCAAAATCTGGCACATGGAAACCTGTGCTTTGATTTGTCATAATAAAATCATGGACAGCTCTGCTGAGAAATGGCAATAATCATGTGTATGAGTAAATACAAGTTAAAACTTCCCTTGAAATAAAGATGTATTTGACCTCCATACGCTAAGCACTAAAAAAGTGATTTAGGGCAATATCCATTATAATATCACCACAGGGAGTATTGGTCCAAGAAGATTTGCAACAGAATTAAAATATCAACCGTACCTTTGCTTTCTTTATCTTCTTGATATCTAGCTAAAACATGAAAATAATATTCATAAATTATTTATATATTTATATATTATAATAAGATAATTTTGACATTTTTCCTAATAAATTTAGCATATTTTATAGGTCAGGACAATTGAAACATTTTTCCCACTATTTATTAATATTAATCCTAAAATCATATAAATAGGAAACTAGATGTTATTGTAAAAGGTCACTTGGTCCTCCTTTACTGAAGAAGGATGAAACATAAGTTGACTATAGATAAGTATCTATTCAGTTCTTTAAAAATATATTCTATAATCTCTCTGTTAATGTGTTCACACAGTTTGCTGCCTTTATTAAAAAGAATTTTTTTACTAATATATAACACAAATCTCTCCTTTTACCAGCAGAAGGAAGACACCTGGTTATTATCATTTTTCTGGTGCTTTTTTTAGCGTGGTAAATAAAACAAAACCAGTGTTGTTGACTTTTCCTCCTTATACTATGCTTTCAAATTTTCTTGCCATTCTTGCTTGCTGGCTCCTATTTTGACTGTAACTTTCTTTCAAAGTGGGTTCAGATGAGACTTAAACTTAAGACAGAAAAATTATAATCTACATTTAAACATATAGTTTCCTAAATGACATTTTCCCTTTTCATAAAAAAAATCCCTTCTCCCCCTCCACCAATGGTAATTTATGGACCACTGCGGGCCTCCATCTTTTGAGCGGTAATGTTGCTTAACTGTTTATGCTGCATTTTATGGCAGTGAATTTTACATAAGTGAACTGTAACACTGTACTACTGTTAAGCGTTGTTTTTCTTGCTGATTTCAAAGCATCTTTATTTTGTCAACTTTAAAATCCAATCATCTAATGTTTGCGCAACCTCTCTAATTTGATTTAATCAGATTTTTTCATTTCGTCAACAATTTTCAGTATACGCTCTGTATGCTACCAGCTAACTCAATAAAACAAAACTGGGTCTAGACCAGAAACCTTACATACTAACCAATCAAGAAATTGACATCTATTCATTTAGTGTGATTTTCAATCAGTCATGTGTCTATCTCTGAGGATTTAATCTAGTTATATTTATCTGCTTTGATTTTAAGGATGTCATCTAAGACACTACCAAAGCTTTTTTAGAAGCAATGCATAATTATTTCCATTGTTTCAGTGTGATCTGCTAGGTAGTTATCCTATCAGAATACTTTATAATTATGTCCTAATTTGTTAATGAGACCCAAACTCTTTATAATTTCATACTGAAAACCAATAATTAATATAAAGGACACTTCAGGTAAAGACTTACATATTCACACTAATAATTCTTCGTTCATACAATCTGCCTTTGTCTTGTCAGTGTCAGTTAAATATTGGTAACTTCCAGCAGCAGAATGCAGACTGAATTTTGCAAGCACAGACCAGGCAGGCTCAGTGAACCACTTTTCAGTGCTAATACTCTACTTTTTGGGGGGTTGTTGTAGTGTTTTTTTGTGGGATTTTGTTTTTTGTTTTGTTTTCATTTTATATGATTATTATTTTTATTAATGTTGTTTGTTTGTTTCCTTGTTGTTTTGTTTTGGGATTTTTTGTGTGATGTTTTTGTTGTTTTAAGCTGGTCAGGCTTCCTGTAGTCCTATAATAGGAATCGACAGAGACAGAGTGTAGTTAATGTTTGCTCTATGCATGTAAATTGTGTTGGCTAAGTCAGACATGTTCCATATAGCCAGTTCCATAGAGAAAAAATGTGCTCTGGATTGAGAGTAAATGCTTAAAGTTACTGTAGGGAAAGAACCAAACAGAAATTTATACTGCAGTTTGTTTTTTTACCCTACTCACACACTTTACTACACGTACTGAGAGAAAAACATTTAAAAGATAAATCATCAATTGTATTCAACTATGCACAAGCAATGGGTACTGTATCTTCTCTTTCTCTCCCTCTCCCTCTGAAATACTTTACTTTCTTAAACAAAAATGTTAAAGTAATTGTTGCTGTGAAACATTTGGCAAAAATCAGAATTATTTGTGCTGAAAATCTATTGGACAGCTAAAGCAGCCCTGATCTTAAAATAAGAACTAATAAGATTCACTTATTATTTTAATAATTTTCTTACTACTTACAAAATGGGCATGAAAATAATAGTGTTTTGTTTCCCAAAGGCATTTCATTTGCTAATCAGTGGAGTCACCGTCCCTGCAGGTGTTTAAGGAAAGGTACTGAAGTACTGCAGTACTGAAGGACATGGTTTAGTGGGTAATAGGTGATGGGGGAACGGTTGGACTGGATGATCCTTGAGGTCTCTTCCAACTTTAATGATTCTATGATTCTATGATTCCAGTTCAATGGTCTCCAATCAGGACGGATTACATTTGTTACTTTATTTTACCTGTACAGATTCAGTCTCCAAGGTTAGGATGGACAGTCACAATATCTGCTTGTATAATAGGACATTAAACATACAATAGAAGCACTCATCCCATTCTACAAACATAAAGACTTATGGAAACCCAGGATCCTATTATTTAAATATAAGTAATATTTGGTACAAAAAAAACCCAAACATTTTAAAGAGTTGTTAAAATAAAAATGGATCCAATTCACCATTACATTTGTATATATAAAAGATGTGATCATCCCAAATCAGAAATGGTATTTTTTGTTGTACTCAAATATTATTTCCTGTTTAAAGAGACAAAAACTGTGGTGCTCCCAATGGGTAAAAATTCTAGATAAAATTTTAATCCAAAATAAAAAATGAAGTATATGTATCAGGTATAAAAACTGCATAGAGTATCAGGTTTGGTTTTGTTTTAATAGATTTTCTTAACGGTAGTTAGTTTCTGTAAATATAAAATACATTCAGATGTTGGAAACATCATCTGAAAATAATACAGACTATGTTGAGCCAAATTGCACGCTTTTTCAAGGGGATGGGCAGAGAGGGAAGATTTTGCAAACAAATGTATATTTCTGCAGTCATAAAGCCATTAGTGTCTTCCATTGTCTTTGCAGCAAGCATGTCATGACAAGGGTACGTGAGGGTAAAAACACTGCAATATACAGGATTTCTTTTCTGTGAGGATGTCTACACCATAAATGCAAAATTGGTAAATGAGAGAAGGCTTTATGGAATGTAAACAATCAGACATAAAGCTAGTCAAAGGGCATTGTTGGAGAGAATGGGTATGTCTGCTCAAGACTCCACTTAGCACAGCTTACATTTTATCACTGTGTAATTCATCAAGCATGAGCAATTTCTTCTTTATTTTTTTCCCCTGTACAATAGAACCATAAATGCACAGTCATAAAAAAAAAGGAGATGATGCATTGTAGTGGAGATATCAGCTAAGGCTGTTTGCAGTTCTATTAAAATCCTTTTTTTTTTTTTTCCCCGTAAGTTTATAATAAAATTTAACCCCTGGGTTAAACCTTGAAGCAGTGGCATTTTATTTCAGTATAATTAAAATCAATCAGTTAATTTCTGCTTGATTAACACCATATATTTGTTCTGCAATATCTCAAATAGTTGCAAATTAAATGTCTTTTACATCTGAATAAAGCAAGTTATAAAGCATAAAAACAGTACTTGAGAGGGTGGTGGGTGCATCATGCTTATGGCATCTTGCTACAGACCTACAGTTGTGAGTTTAATCCTTGCTCTGGATTTGGGTCAAAACTGCACCTACTATATCTATCTATGAGTGAAAAAATACTTAGGAAAAAAAAATGTAATGCTTAGGAAAATGTAATACTTAGGAAAAAAAAAAGTAATGCCAATAGTATCACATTCTCTTATGTTGTTGGCTTCAGATTCTGCTGTGCACAGACCTTGATATGCCAGGGATTGCCTCCTGAACTCCTTCTGCTCCAAGACATGAACTTATTAACTAGGAAGTCCAGAGAACACTGAAATTCCCATCAGACAGTGTGCCTCTTTTCCAAGTAATTCTCTTAGTGATTTAAGTTTATTCCTGGCTTTCAGACAAGTTACTTTAGTTTATCTACCAAGAACCTCTTCTGCCTAATGAGATGAGTAGACCTTACCTCCCCAAGAGGAGAAACTCTTAGAGGTTTACTCTTCCCCTTATTATTCAAGAAACATTTAGATTGCCCCAGACAGTCATCACACTGCATTCCTTGAAATTAGCTGTTGAAAAAACTATTCTACAAGTAGTTTTATTCTCTCTAGTTCATGTAGGGAATTTACCCATTCATCATTACAGTGTCTCATTTTTTGAACACGAAGGTGGCCACACTGCACCAGATCAGAATTTTGTCTCCTAAAATGGCTGTAAACAGATACTTAGGAGATGGTAGGAACAGAGCAAACATATATGACATTCCTTCCTAACACTTTCCCAGTATCTTGCTAATGCAGCTCAGCAGACATTTAGCTTCCATTGTTGCAGGAGCACTCTGCTGACTTGTGTTCAACTTGTTGTCTCAAAAAAAAGATTTGTCTCTTTTCTCTAAACCTACTTTCTAGCCAGTCAGCTTCCAGTCTGTGCTGTTGTATGTTGTTATTTCATCCAGTGTACAGGGCTACTGAAACTGAAAATATTTTTGTTCACCCATTCCTCTAGTCTGTTGAAAGCCTTTTCAATAGCAGCCAGTCCTTCAGCAATTCAGCGTTCTCCTGTCCAGAGACATGCTGAAAGTGCATTTTCCCTCATCATGCAGACCATTAATGAGGACGTTGAACAGTATTGACCTCAGTATCAACCCTGAGAAATAACTCAAGCTGACGTATAATATCTGGCTAACAGCTGGGTTTTGAACTGCTGACAACTGCTCTTTCAGCATGGCAATTTAGTCAATTTTTCACCTAGCCTGTCATTCAATGTATCCAGACCATTTCTGTCCAGTACAGCTACAGGAAGACATACTATGAGACACCATGTAAAAAATGTTAGTAACATTAGGGCAGGCACTTCTCTTGCCTTGGCCACCAAGCTGGTCTTCTCATTATAGATGGAAATCAGTTTGGTCAAGCATGATCTGGCCTCAGAAAATGGCTATTCTCCATAGAATCATTAAGTTTGGAAGAGACCTCAAGGATCACCTAGTCCAGTCGTCCCCCCACCACCTATTATCCACTAAACCATGTCCCTATGTACCACATCTAACCTTTCCTTAAAGACCCGCAGGGATGGTGACTCCACCACCTCCCTGGGCAACCCGTTCCAATGCCTGACCACCCTTTCCGAGAAGAAATTTATCCTAATCTCCAACCTGAACCTCCCCTGGTGCAACTTGCAGCCGTGCCCCCTTGTCCTGTCACTAGTGATCTGCAAGAAGAGGCCGAACCCCAGCTCACCACAACTTCCTTTCAGGTAGTTGTAGAGGGCAATAAGGTCTCCCCTCAGCCTCCTCTTCTCCAGACTAAACAAGCCCAGTTCCTTCAGCCGCTCCTCATAAGACCTGTGCTCCAGACCCTTCACCAGTTTCGTTGCCCTTCTCTGGACACGCTCCAGGGTCTCAGTGTCTTTCTTGTGGTGAGGGGCCCAAAACTGGACACAGGACTCGAGGTGCGGCCTCACTAGGGCTGAGTACAGGGCGACGATCACCCCCCTGCTCCTGCTGGCTACACTATTCCTGATACAGGCCAGGATGCCATTGGCCTTCTTGGTCACTTGGGCACACNCTTGGTGTCGTCTGCAAACATACTGAGGGTACACTCAATTCCGTCATCCAAATCATCAACAAAGATGTTGAAGAGGATTGGCCCCAAACTCACCCCTGGGGAACACCACTCACGACCGGTCAGCAGTTGGATTTGACTCCATTCACCACCACTCTCTGTCTTCCTCTTGTCCTACATGTGCCTTGATGTGGCTTCCAGAAGGTACTTCTCTACAGTCATCAACTGAATTAGGTTAGGAACATCAGTCTGCAGCTTCCTGAATCCTTCTTTCTTGCCCATCTCGAAGATGAATGTGACATTTGGGTTTTTATTTTTGTATTTTTTTTTAATTGAGTCATGCGTAACCCTCCCTGACTGTCTTAGCCTTCCAAAGATGTTGGAGGATGGTTTTGCAACATTATCAGCCAGATCTCAAAGTACATTTGGATGCTGGCATTCTTGCATGACTAATATAAGCATTCGTTTTCAGGAACTAATCCAATGTTGTAATTTACCGAGGAAATTCTCAAAGACAGAACGTATCTAAATTTTAGATACAAAACTGTTCTTTTGCTTGTTTGTTTTTCTTCTGGAGAGAAATATATGCCTCTCTGGTACCTGAAAATTAGAATCTGGTTTCACAAAAGATTGCCAATGCTGTGATTCACATCTAAAATCACTTTCTTAAACATCGGTTTAAGAAAAATAAGAACGGGAGGGAAGAAAAATTGTCCTTTTATCTTCTTGACTTCACAGATGAAGTCAACTTTCTTCTAAGTCAAAGTAATTCTTAAGCAGTAGTGCTGGTAAATAATATTCCATTTACTTTGTCTTTGGTTTTGTATAAAGAAAAAAGGATAAGCGAAGGATTATATTTTGTCTTTTGCTCTTCACATGCAATAGATACTAGAGAAGAAATCAAATAGTCTTTAAGTAAATATATTTGCAAGCTAAATTATACATGAAAAATCTAAATCCTCATTGTATTTCTGGTTTGACAATACAGAAGAATAGAAGACAAGCTGTTGGGAAATCCTCTTGAAAGGAATATCTTAATTCCTACATGAAAAAGAACACAGCAAAATATTTAAAGGGTTGAGCAGTGCAAGAGTCAATATTGTACCAACTCCTTACAAGTAGTTAGCCACTCTCAGCTTGAACATGTGTATGCATATTTGTACATATATGTTTAGATATTAGATAGGGAATTAAATATTGCTGAGGTTGGAGTATTTAGAAGATTGACAAATCAGGATGTTTAGATATTAGATAGGGAACTAAATATTGCTGTGGTTGGAGTATTTAGAAGATTGACAAATCAGGGCAGTTTTAAACTAAAAACAAAAACAATCTAATAAACATTTTATTAAATTAATTTTTTAGCAACACACTTTACGCTAATGGGTAATTTGTACACATTGTTGCTCCTTATCCCCACATATATAAGGTTGTTCAGCTTTAATACCTATAACTTAAATTAGATGTGAGTCTATAATACTAGGCAACTGATATCATGTAGTTATCACTGATGGTTCTGGTCCTTGGTGTCTTATATCACCAAGATCAGGGTGTTCAGACTTAAGAACCATCCCACAAAAACAATTATACTGTGATGTAAATAGCTTGCAATACTTCCCAGTCTTTAATCTAAGAAGTTTGCAAAGCAGTCCTTTCTCCTTAAATAATACTTTCCTCGTCCATCATCTTTATTTTAATTCTCTTCCCTGTATTTCAGCATTCTGCCTACATTAGCTTAGTATACACATAAAGAGTAATTAATGGTTTTCTGTTTAATTATTTTTACAATGCATATAGTAAACAGTAGCAGGTGCTCTAGTGTACAGTGTGCGCATGTACTAATACAGGTTTTCTCACACGATGGCATTTTCCATTATTTTCATATATTAAATGTCACTTGGTAATTTCCACGTATACAGGCTTAGTAAGGCAATATATATTTCTTAGTAACTGCATGCTTGAAAATAAATTATTACTCAAAATATTTGTCATTTGCCCTCTTTCTTTAGATTATTTTCCTAGTTAGATATCTTAACTTATAGTTACATAAACTTAATGTAGTATCATATATACTGCATTTAGATCCAATGTTGAGATGCAGTTCCGGCAAGCAGGACCACAAATTTGTTCAGACATAACCACAGCAAAATATTTTTGGTTTGCCTTTGGAAGTACAGTCACATCGTAGACCTAGTGCTGTTTGGTCATCTGGGCATAGTTGAAATCTGCGGAATACAGTTAGCTGTCCTGAATTATATCATGAGTCTCTAGGCGATGTCAAAGATTTGTTTGCTTGGGAGAAAACAACCCACAAAACAACAACAAACAAAACAAAACAAAACCACAAAAACAAACAAAAAAACCCCACACAACAACCCACCTCATTCCCAAAATTTTTCTCTACTAGTTTTCAGACTGTCCTGGTTATCCTCAAGTTAAGATTTTGTTATTATACATTTAGTTAAGAGAGATTACTTTTAATTTACTTGCAAATATTTTGGCTCTTCACACTTTTCATTTACATTATTAGGGTTTAGATGGGGTGGCAATAGTTTTCACTATCCCTAGAAGAATAATTTGTATGCATTCAGATCGAACTATTATTTTTATAGAAATTTCTTTATGAATAAATATGATGGAAGTTTAGAGCAATAAATGCCTATTTCTAGGATGACTTCTTGACATTGCTGTATGCTATTAATGGTGATTATGAGCTTATTCCATATTACATTTCTGATTTTGCCTCCGCGCAGAGGACAAAACTATCTACTATGTCATCCACAATTTGGGTCCATAAACGGAAAAAAAACCCCATAACAACAACAAAAAACAAGCAGTAAGTATTGCTTCCCCTCCCCCATACGAGTGTCACAGTCTGTGGTCAGCTACCTGGGTTTATTGATATTCTGCAGCTGATTTCTGTCTCCGAGTGAAATGTCTGTCAAACGAGCAGAGGGACAGTTAGTTATAGGCACTTAACCAGCTGGATGTTTATTTCATTTGAATGTCCTTAGAGAATGATAAAAATGGTCCTTGCTGTTCTGTACGGTGTCTATTCAGTTTAGATTAATTTGCATTTTCTCAGGATTTCCATAATTTTGTCTTTTCTCCAGTAGAAATGCCACCTTTTTTTGTGACAAGTTGTTTGATTTTTTGGTTTTTGGTGGTTTGTTTTTTTTTTCAATAATAGATGCAGTTACCCTGGAGTCACCTGCATAAGTGAGAATTACATCTAATTAGCCATCAAGCAGGAAAAAAATTAAGTGTTTCATTACATCACTCTAAACACTTTATTGCCTGAAACTCACATAGAAAACATACTATGAATATGTGTAAACCATGGCTTACTCAAATTCGTAATATAGATACTAAGAGGTGGTGGGACACTGTTTTAACCCTCAGAACTTCCTCTAAAAGGACATATAGTCATTCTACATGTAGTACAAGGATGGGGTTCACATATAGGTTAAGACATCTAAGATGTGTCATTTAAAATACTGCATAAGTGTCTGTGTGTGAACTGGTGTCTGGACTCCTACTGTGGTGAATGGTGATCTAGTCCAAAGAAAGTGTAGAATGTTATTCAGATTGTCCTAGACATCTACACCTGGTTTGCTTTCTATATATTCCCTTGATTATACTGAGGAAATATTTGTAACACCTACAGAGAGCTGGCTGTTACTACATAGGAAACTGCCTTCTTGCACAGAAGCTGGAGCCAGGCAAGACAGAGTAAGCCACCTCAAATAATACTAGATGCTTATGTTAATGAACTGAAATAAGCTACAGACCTCTACTAACTAAAGCAGAAAGTCATACACAAATACTTATATCCAGGTGTAGAAAGTACCTCAAACTTTGAGGTAATACAGTTCATCTCTATATAATCTATACATTTGGTGCAAAAAGGACAACAGCATTTCATTAGATCTGATCATCTTGCAAAAATACAGATTAATGTCACAAAATTCAATTGAGTTATGGTCAGTTATCAGTTTTTAAACATATTGACATGAACTTCCGTAAGATATCTCATGTAATCAAAAGAAAAAAAAAGTAGGACCAATATTATTCTAAGTTGCAGTTACTATGGGATTCCTTAAAAAAAATAAAAATAGGATGATCTAAAGAAAATGTTTATGCTACTGATGCAATGCTGTTTATTGCTAAAACATACTATATATACAATGAACCTTGTTTTCGACCCTTAGCTGGATGAAAATCTTATTAATTAAGATGCACCTATTAAGTGAAGCACCTAGTTTCCTGTCTAGGCTCCACTTGTAGTTTGTGGGGACACATATACATCTGCAGCGAATGGTCATCCCACCTGCCATAGGCAGTTGTGTTAAAATGGGGTGACTTTGCCTTTGAAGTTTCTTCTGACTGATGATGGATGACATGTGGACCACTAACATAGCTTAGAAACTAAAAATTAAACTGGAGATGGGGAAGATAAATGGTACCTTGTGAGTCTTGCCTATGTTGGTGCTATTACCGGATATATACACACGCTTATTATAATATATTTAATTACAATTAAAGAAGAGTTCAAGGCCAAGTTGGATGGAGCTTTGGGCAACCTGGTCTAGTGAAAGGAGTTCCTGCCCATGGCAAGGGGATTGGAAATATATGATCCTTGAGGTCCCTTCCATCCCTAACCATTCTATGATTCTGTGAATTAAACCCAGTGTGGTACTTAGGAAAGTGAGTAAAACTGCTCCTAAACATCTCTAACAGCGTATTACAGTGCTATTTGAGCTGTAGGATTTGTCTGAAATACTGTTTATCTTGGATCAGGAGTGAACTTTTGAAGCAAACTTTCACTTGTTCATATTTTGTTGGCATTGTGCTTTAGTTTGCATTGTGAAATGGTCTCGGAGTATGTGATCTGTGGTGTTCCTTTCAGGTGAGATTAAATTAGAAGATACTGTCTAGAAGCTCATTTAGTACTCTTCAGTCACAAACACTCATTCTGTCAATAGGACCAGACTAGAGGTCATTCACATTAAAAAAAGAACTAATAAATTTCCCAGGTATATTTGCATCATAAACACAAGAGCATGTCTTATATGACAAATTGACGTGCACCTTTTTTACTGCATCTTTCAAGAAACCAGTTTCTATAAACTGTTGGTTTTGATGGGCTTCTGGATGAATGAAACAGTGATGCTGAGAATAAGTTTCCTAGATGCAAAGATAGAAGAAAAGCAGTAATTACTGTTGATTATATACAAGCAGGCTTATTTAGAAACATCTTTTTCCAACATGAAAAAATATTCAAGAGACAATTCTGCCATCTGAGGTATCAGTAAAATACTAACATAGATGTGTAACTTTCAGAGTTACATTTAAGAGCATTAAAATTTTCAGAAATTTTTGTTCATGTCTTTGTATTTTGATTGGCATAGATAAATATTTCTCTGTCTTTTCAGATTTACTGATTTTCTTTTGCACCAGAATGCATCTTATCTTATTGACAGCAATAATATTTTTCACAGTATATAATTACATTGTTTTTATATTGGTTGTACTCCCGGGAAAATATTCAGCATCACATGTTGCTTTGTCAACCATGCATATAATGAAAGACAATAACTGCTCTATCCCAATAGGATTTTAATTGTGTTTTCATTAAATCAGCTGGATCAGTAAGAAAAAAATGCATTTTTGTTGCATTTCTGTTTGGATGACCAAGTTGTCTAGAAGAATATTTGCCACAAGTTAATGTATATATTCTGTTAATTTTGTTACCTTTTTGTAAAACAGATGTCTCCAGATCAAATCACACCTCAGATCCAGTTTTAACAGGCATTCAAATGTAGAATAAAGAATCAGTCTATCATCTAAAGATGGCTATTTCAAAGAAGGAGTAAATAAAACACAGTATCAATGTCCAGCAGACCTGAAACTGTTTTCAAGAAGAAAGTTATCTGTAAGTAGATGTAAATCTTAATTTATATTTGTTACATAGAAAATCTGATAGGCAGATTGAACTTTCACTATTTGGTAGAAAATAATTTGAAATAGAAAAAGAAAGTGTGACCAGCACCACCTGCAATACATGGAGTGAGAAGGAAAAAGAAAGCATATATTGGCACAAAAAAACACTCAGATAAGTAGGTTGTCTTTCAAATTGCCTTTTGAATAAACTATTTTGACAGTATTTTATAAATTACCAACATGCTGGGCAATAGATTGCCAATAGTTTGATCTACTGCTAAAAGTCTTCTGTTGTAATTTCTTGAATTCACACAAGGAGGGTGAATATGATAAATACTACTTGATTAACAGCCTAGTTATCAAAGAAAAATATTTCTTTAATTGCCAGAGGATATGGGTCTTTTGAACCCTAGTATATTGTATATGTCAGTGTCTGAGGAGTAAGGGGTAATTTCTGATGTTCTGTGGGATTAGTACTTGCAAGTTAGGCCTATAACTTGCATCCCCTTATTTCTCTAGTGTAATGACGTCACTAAAGGAGTGACAATACTCTTCAGGATTTAAGAATATTGCCATTGAGATTAGGGAAGAATTTTGTTCTCTTGGTAAATATTCTCAGTTACTTGGCTGGACTATATTTTTGAAGCCTCCCATAAGGGCAACATACTAGTCTTAATGGACCACCATTCAGATCTGCTACACTGCACTATAAAGCTCTAAGACCTGGGACACAGTCATAATGCTTCTGGTGGGCAAGAATTAAAGGGTGAACCCCTTCAGAGACTACTAAAGCTAGTCTTTGGTCAGTATGAAGAATTGCTGTTGGAACAATGTAAAGCTCTATTTCTCCTGCTCTGCTGCTCAGAGGCTAAGCAGGTTAGCTCTACTCACCACCTTTGTAAGCCACGCCTAGAAAAACGTCATGCAGAGCGTGTTACAGGTCAGGAAGTGTCTCATTTCCACCTTTTATTTATCATGCTGGAACACATGTGGGAAGTAGAGAAGCAATCATTAGAATTTAATAATAGAAGCCAGATTAGCCATTGTTTCCCCCTTCAGGAGATCGGGCACAGAGAGGGCAGATCATAAATATATTCTCCTTCCCAACATCATTAAGGCCCTGTATAAACTCATTTATAGCAGCTACATATGCACAATAACATGAAAAAAATTAGCAGCTGGAAGTCATGAACTGACTTAGAGCAAAAAAATCTCATCTTTCCTATTGTCCCAAGTTTCCTTTTAATAAAGCAGTGGGAGGGACTGCCATGAAATCAGTTGTGGGTCCCTGATTCTTAGGGTAGAACTGATCCCCAGTGCATGCTAGAGCAGCTGGACGCAGTTCTACCTCACATGAGCTCCCTATTGTTCCTAAAGGGTCAGACACCAGACAGGGTTACCTAGAGTATATGACACTCCAACTATGTGGTTTTCTGCTCATTTTTGCACACTAAGTCACTACGAGTGAGGCTGCAGCTGGCTATCCTAACTTGAGAAATCATCTTTTTTTTTTTTCTAATAGCTTAAGACCACATGATTCTAAAATACAAAAGTATCTGCGATAATAAGTGCATGAGCTGAATCAATCCAAAATGTCTATTTTCTGTGTGATATCAAACAATAATAAAAATCTACTGTAGAACAGAAAGGTATGTTCAATCATACCTTCTTGCAATACTGTATCCAAGAGATAGCTGTATTCAAAACTGACTATATTACCATTCAAGCTTTTAAAGTTCTGAACTTCAGTGCGTAACAGGGAATTTCATTATGATTTTTAAAATACAAAAATATTCTAAGATACTGTTATAAAATTCAACAGCTAGATAAACTACAGTGTGTGGTGGGCTGACCCTGGCTGGAGGCCAGGTGCCCACCAAAGCTGCTCTGTCACTCCCCTCCTCAGCTGGACAGGAAAGAAAAAAGTATAACAAAGGGCTCATGGGTTGACATAAGGACAGGGAGAGATTGTTCACCAATTACTGTCATGGGCAAAAAAGACTCAACTTGGAGAAATCAATTTAATTTAGAATGGTTTGGGTTGGAAGGGACCTTAAAGATCATCTACTTAATTTATTACCAGCCAAATTAGAGTCAAGTAATGAGAAATAAAACCAAATCTTCAAAATTCCTTCCCCCAACTCCTCCCTTCTTCCCAGAATTAACTTTACTCTCAATTTCTCTATCCCCTCTCCTCCCAGCAGCACAGGGGGACAAGGAATGGGGATTACAGTTAGTCCATCACACTTTGTCTCTGCTGCTCCTTCCTTCTCAGGGAGAGGACTCCTCACATGCCTCCCCTACTCAAGCATGGAGTCCCTCTCATGGGAGGCAGTCCTCCACCAACTTCTCCAACATAAGTCCTTCCCACAGGCTGCAGTTCTTCAGAAAATGCTTCAGCATGGGTCTCTCTCACAGGATCACAAGTCCTGCCAGCAAACCTGCTCCAGCATGGGCTCCTCTTCCCCATGGGACCACAGGTCCTGCCAGGAGCCTGTTCCAGCGCAGGCTTCCCACAGGGTCACACCCTGTTTCAGGTGTCTCCATCTGCTCCAGCATGGGGTCCTCCATGTGCTGCAGATGGCTATCTGCTCCACTGTCAAACTCCATGGGCTGCAGGGGGACAGCCTGCCTCACCATGGTCTTCTCCATGGGCCACAGGGGAATCTCTGCTTCGGTGCCTGGAGCACCTCCTCCCCTCCTTCTTCACTGACCTTGGTGTCTGCAGAGTTGTTCCTCTCCCATCTTCTTACTCCTTTCTCTGGCTGCAACTGCTCCTGTTGTTGTTTTTTTCCTTCTTAACTCTGTTATCCCAGGGGCACTACCACTGTGTCTAATGGGCTTGGCCTTGGCCAGCTGTGGGTCTGCCTTGGAGAAGCATTGGCTCTATTGGACATAGGGGAGGCTTCTAGCAGCTTCTCACAGAAGACACGCCTGTATCTTCCCTGTACCCAAACCCTGCAACACAAACCCAATACAAGGTGAAATATAATAGCCTGAGTCTTGACCAGCATTTTCTTTTGTAGAAATGGCTGCCAAACTAATGCAGGGAAGTCTGAAAATACATTCATGCTGGTGGTATGATGAAAAGAAACCAAATAGCTAAAAAAATCCATCAATTATTTGAGATTAATAAGTACACTTAACAGGTTGCAATTAAGGTGGGAAAAAGGGTAACTTGGAAGTGGTACAGTGAGTTGTATACTCAGCCTTGCACTCCACTATTACTCTTTCAAATCTGCCTAGGTCATGGATAAAGCAGGCAGTTTCCCAGCAGATATTTACAACAATCTCCACAGTAAGGTTGTCTGCTCATATTTGGCCTTCAAAACAACTCATGATTCTGACTGCCAAGTTAGCATGGGAATATGTGCAATGTTCTTACCCATTTAACAGCAGGACTAGTAACTTCTCTTTTCAATCATCAGTGTATTTTCTTTTTTTAATACTAAAAAAAAGTGATAAACTTAAAAGGCTGTGCATTAGTTTTCTTATGAGTTGTGTGACACACCTCTGGGAGGTTGCATTACTTTTTTATTAACTTTTTTTTTTAGTCTTAGTAGCTGTTTTGGAGCTGGGTAGTGTTTTTATTGCATGAAACTATAGGTGTGAGCTGAATATCCTGGGGCATGTATGAGAAAATGTAGAAGTTTTTTTAAGGTTGAGAGTCCTCAGGGATTGTGCCAGAAGACAGCGTAAAATGGAGTAAACAGACTCTGGTGCAGTTACATTTGTACTGCCTTTTTCAGAGTAGCCTCAGGAGAAAATTTTACTAGAATACCCAGAAATTGTCTTACTAAGAGCTAAATGGAGTGGTCCAAAACAGAATCAAGGAGTAAAACAATTAATTGGTAGTACACAACCTAGTTTTTGAAAACATGCATGACCAGAATGTGTGGATGTAGAAGAAAGGGAAGCAAAGTGAAAACTAGGATTTGAAAGACTTCATTGTACCTAATTGTACTGTAATTGACAGTAAATAAAGGATAGAAGAACGGATTTAAATGGGGAAGCAGGTTCACGTTAAAGAATTAGCTGAAACAGCAGAGAGAGAGTTGGAAGTTTCAGTGGGTTAGGGACTAAGGGGTCTGAGACACATTGCTATCTGGAGCACAAATAAAGAACCCACCTAAGGCAAGACACGTTAGCTTTGGCTGGTGTCCTGGTTCAGCCCCAGCCGGCAGCTGAGCCCCACACAGCCGCTCCCTCACTTCTCTCTTAGCACAACAAGGGGGAGAATGGGAACCACAAAGGGCAAATGGCCTGGACTTGAGATAACAACCATTTAATGGGCCAACAAAGGGAGAGGGGAAACAACAACAAAGCAGTAGCAGTTATACCAGGATGTAAACAAACAACAGAGCACTTTACCAATTTGCACAAACCAGACACTCAGCCCCCAGACAGCCCATCCTGGAGCAGCACCAACCCAGCCCTCCCTGGCCAGCCCCCTTGTATGGGGTCATGATGTCACACAGTATGGAACGAGCACTGCTCACCTGGCCGGGCTCCTGAAAATGAACCCTATCCTGGCCAAAGTCAGGACAGCTGGGAAAAAGTTTCTTGAAAACAAATTACAATTAAAATCAGAATATCCATTTGGTGGCATAAATTGAAGTACATCTCCTCTACGCCAGCCTTTATAACTGTCACCTTCAGTCAAACCTGAGGTGACTGCCTTACCTCTGTTCCCCAAATGTCTAAACACTGTTGTTTTTTTTTTCTTTCTCTCCCTTTGCCTCCACTTTTCTCCCTTTTCCTCTTCATGCTATCTCTCAGAAAAGCAATATCTAGTGTAAAACACCAACAATTACTTTGTTTCAATTTAAATAAGACAGCAAGTTACACTTAAGGTAGTACTGTTTTCTAATTAAAGTTTTAAATTGTGATGATTCTGCTGTCCTTTATTAATATAAAGTGTGATAATGAATGATCAGAGTCTTCAGAATTACTGAATTAAGGAGATTTCACTTTGAAGTTAATAAAGATATTAGTGCTTGAGATTCTGATCCTACACAAAAAGGCAGAAGTAATCTATGTATAGGTAAATTCCTTGACCAAGTACATAAACGCTTACACATGAATATATCATATAGGTTTTGGAAAATCAGCTGTAATCCAAATGAAAATAATTTTGCAAGCACGTTTCTTTTATGTTTTGCACATGAGCATAAGATCAAAACGTACACAAGGAAGCTACTTCATATTTCTGAGTGATAGTTTGTTTTTCAGATTGAAGAAAACAGATAATCTTTAAAAATAACAGCTAGGACGCCTTAATACTTTCCAAAAACTCAAAAAAGAGAGTCTTGATTGCCTGTTCAAGAAGTGAAATACATTATAAAATAAAGATAAAATATTAATGCTTTGTTGTCTCTTTATCAAAACATCCAATTATGAATGGCTTACTTTTGAATATTGTAGAGGAAACGTGATGCATTTTTACTGTTTACCTCAAGTGTAAACTTAACACAGTTTACAGCCTTTCTTTAATAATTAAAAAAAAATACCAAAAGAACCCAAAGATCAAACATTTTATACTCTTGTACGTTTTAACCAATCAAACAGTGACATACAATTAAGGGTAATATACCAGATATTATAAAATGTTTGCAAAAATTTGGATGTTTTGAATGACAAATCATAGATGCATGTAAAAAAATACGCTGTATAACAGGAAATATAATAATCCTGTATAAAACCTAGATATAATAGAAAACTAAGCACAATCTGGATTCAGTTAAGGATAATAAATGGAAATCAGTATGATAGTGTTGATAGATCAACTTCTTCTGGTAGTGAATAGACCTAAATTCTTTATATTTGAGATTGCTCTCTAATAATTCAAGAATATTGGCCGTAGGATACCCTGTATTCATTTCAGACAGAAAGTGAAGGTTCAGCACAGTGCAAATAATTGATGGTAATATCATTCATTATAGTATGATGAATGATAATAAGGCAAAAATATAAGCTACTTATGAGCCCCACCTATAAAGCTCCAAGAAGTTCAGATATTTCCAGTGATGTTTCAAATATCTTATGAGCATCTTTAGGAGAAATAGTTCAGTAAAAGCTCACGTACCAGCAGCAGACACATATCAGAGAGTAATACATCACAGTATTACTAGTGTTTGGAGGAAATCTCACAGCTGATTCCTGAAGTAAAGCTTGGGTAGGATTTGAGTTGTCTGAGGAAAGGAAAATGTGATGTTTCTAGCTATGTGAAACACCCTTTTATTTCCTCACAGCATCCAGTCATATACCTGGTTAGTTTAGTCCATAACTTTGGAGTGCTTTTAGTGTCTTGCCATTGCTAACACCTGCTGTAGCAACATCTGTCACTACTGTGCCCTGTGCTCTGTTGGACACAGTTAGTTCCTCTTTGTACTGGAACAAGACAAGCCAATTTTGATTATTCATGCTTTTGCCCCTTTTGCTGGTGTCTAACCTGGCCTATAATACCAAAAATCAAGGAAGTTCTCAAACACAGATAAAATGTTTTAGTGGGGAAAAGAAATGGACACAGCTGAGCTATGGGATTTCATTTGCTACAGGGAAAAATAGTAACAAATATCCTATATAATCACTGGTTAGATAGTATTTGTAAACAAAACTCTCATTTGAACCTAAATCATCATAAAGTTTTGTTTTTGTTGACTTTTCAGCTCTGGTTTTCTACACAATAAAATAATTATATTCTTGTACCCAAATTCATATATGAAATATGTCATGACAAAAAGGTTGTCTATAGGGTTCTTAGCAGAGGTTTTAGTCAAAACTGGAAGTATGAAGTTGATGCCATGATTTCTAAATACATGCAATAACTATTGAGATAATTTTAGTTGTGTTCCGTAAGAAACTAAAAAGGAAACTTTCTCTGCAGTACACACACCCACACACTGAATGAGATCTATAGGAAAACTCAGGTTGAAATGTTAGGGATATTTTAGGACCTGTCCCGTGAAGTGCTAATGGGTTTTCCTCATTGATTGTAACAGAATGAGACATGTTCCGCTCAGACATTGGAAAGAGCCAGAATTTTATTTAAATTACACATCTTTATTACTCTTCTACACTGAAGTACATACCCTAAAAGGTAGCAGTGAGAAAGCAAGCTTTTTCTGCAAGTTTCGTGATAACTCACTATACCTGCTATATTTTTGCAAAGTGCCGAGGCTCATACTTGCTCACAGTATCTTGAGTCATCTCTCTTCACATTCTTGAAGTGTGTTTTGCTTCTGTGTGTGTTATATTCTGAAACATGTTTTCAAATATTACACATAACAGTGTCATTCAGTGCTTGAATTTGTGAGCCCAGTCTGTAACCTAAGGAACACTGCCAGAAGGCAGTGATATAATGGTTTTGTCTGGTATCTTCCAGGAAGACTCAGTGCCCTAAGATGATTAGTAGCAAGGAAAGTGCATTCCTCCTCTGAGAAATGTCAACAAGCCATGTTTTATTTTTTATGTTTCTCATGTCCATGGCAAATTTCTGTGCTGGATTTACAAATGAAAAGTTTTATTTTCAAACTGGTAGCTCTGGAAAGTTAGGCAGCATTTTCTTTTTTTTTCCTTTGTTATTCCACCTCCTTCCTTCCTTCCCCCCCTCCTGCCCAATAAACATATTGAAAGCCAGATTAGATCATAGATACACCTGTATATATGATCCTAGTGATAGCAGGGAGCCACACTGCCTTCCATTGCCTTGCTCAGATGTAAATAATAAGAGTTTATTAAGGTGTTCTGTGAAGATAGATAAACTGAAATAAGAGATCCTATAGCTCATATACTATTAGGTGTGATGGTTTTACAGGTTTGATGCATGAGATTTCATCATTGCATTGACTTTATCAATTTAAACTGATTGTTGAGTAAAAGTTATGAGCCTTTCATGAAATGATTTTCTAGCAGGTATATAAAGATTATTTTTGTTGTAAATTATCTTCTTCTAAAGCTCCCTGTAAATTTTCCTTCATTCCTTTCCATGCGATAAAATTTAGGTACATTTGAGTTTTTCATCACTATTCCAACTTTCCCTTTTAAGGGAACTGCAACACATTTGTCGAATTAGTTGTCAAATAAACGATTTTGAGTTCTGCTAATAAATACTATGATGCATATAAGTGCATTTAGATGGCACATTTCAATTTGATGGGTCCCAAATTACTGTGTCCTATCCTTATCTCACTCAATAAAATCACTTCATACACTGAAATAACCAGTGTTACATCCATGAAAATCTAATGCAAGTGGAGATTTTTTATTAATACTAATACATTAAAACTTTTACTACTTTTCTTTCTCATGACACAAATGATAAAAGCACTTTTCAGCAGATCACAAAATAAGGTAGATGGCAAATGTTCAATCCAAATTAGCTAAAGTTAAAAAGTTAGAAATTTAACCCAAATTAGTTAAAAATAGAAAGTTAGTTTTCAAGTTGCATGAAAATAGGGTCCTGAAAGGATCTGATGAATCATATGAGTCTTGTTTCAAAATGTGTGTCCATGCTTCAAAATATCTGGCACATCTAATAGTATTTATATGTCTTCAACTTATTACTAGCTGTTGAGCAGCAATTTCTTTCATAAAATGAGCAGCTAATATAACATCCAGGCACATTATTTTTATTTTAATAAATATACTGCATCCAAAACATCTATAACAAGTAAACTTATTTCACAATTATTTGTACCTGAAAATATATTAGAATTATAATATTGGTACATACCCAATCTGACAACAACAGATTATATATTGCTTATCAGGCAGTTTTGTTGAAGTAATTGACATTCATAAATGGCAAAATTTAGCTTCATATATCATAACTTGTAGCTGAGATTTATAAGCAGTAAACAAAATTGCCAGATTATTTCAGTGCCAAAACCTGAGTAACTGGTATATCAATGGTCACCAAAACAACTAGAAAATCCATTAGCTGTAATGTTAAAGGAGACCATGCTCTGCTACTCATATTCTTTAGTAAGACTCCTTTTCTTCAAAAATATGTATGCAATTACTGTTATTTATAAATATTTCTAAATTGCAAAGCTTAAGCAATTTTTTCTTACTTTGTGTATTTTACAGTTACACCAGGGCCTTTTTAATCCTAAGCAATGCGAGTCATCATACAGCATGTCACAATACATGCTTAAGTACAAATGTGTTCGGACTGTTATAACACAACATGACATAAGTTCATAAATGTGGAGACTTTAAAGGCTTTTACTGCCTTGGTTTAAATAAAATACACCTGTCATAATTCTAAGTAGTTTTCAATAAGGTGAACATCTTAAAATTTTGAGTAAGCAGAGCTTATAATATGTTTCAGACTTCAAATTTCTTTAAATTGGCAAAAAAAATCCCAGTGGCTGTAATATTTGGTAACTAATATTTGTCTAAGTTAATAATGAACATCACTGAACTGGTAACAAGACAGTTTTTCCCACCATTTAAAATTCGGTATGTTAAAAAACGAATCCCAGAAACCTGTTATTTTATTCTGCATGTAACAATGAAGATTCTGATTGGAAGATGAATGGCCAATTCCCCTCCCCTTTCTTAAAACACCAGAGAGATTTCTTCTCACGTGTCCTGGTTTCAGCTGAGAGAGAGTTGATTTTCTCCATAGGAGCCAGTATGGGGCTGTGTTTTGGGTTTGTGCTGGAAGCAGCGCTGATAGTGCAGAGATGTTTTTGCTGTTGCTGGGCGATGCTCACACAGAGCCAAGGCCTTTGCTGCTTCTCGCACCGCCCCGCCGGCGGGATGGCTGGGGGTGTGCGGGGAGTTGGTATATTCCATACCATATGGCGTCATGCTCGGTTTATAAGGGCCTTGGGGGGAAGAAGAAGGGGGGGCAGCGGCGTTTGGAGTGATGGCGTTTGTCTTCCCAAGGAACCATTATGTGTGACGGAGCCCTGCTGTCCTGGGGATGGCTGAACCCCTGCCTGCCGTGGGGAGTGGGGAATGAATTCCTTGTTTTGCTTTGCTTGTGCACGCGGCTTTTGCTTCACTTATTAAATTCTTGCATCTGAACCCACGAGTTTTCTCACTTTCACTCTTCTGATTCCCTCCCCCTTTCCGATGAGGGGGACTGAGTGAGCATCTGCGTGGTGCTCAGCTGCCGGCTGGGGTAAAACCACGACAACATATAATGTCAATGTGTTAACAAGGTCATATCTTGACAAAATTCTTACATTTGAAAAAAAAATTAAAAAATACAGCTACAAGTTGACAGTACCTGTATAATTACATATATAAAGTAGCAAAAGAAGATATACCAGCATGAAGATGCTTCATTACTCTATCCTCAGCCCGTATTACACTATCCATGGAAACAACTTGACTCTGTAAAAAGAGACAGCCTTAGTTGTAACAGATACAGGAACTTGGGTAAACATCGCTACTGCTGCTGTTGTCCTTGCTGCTTTGCCTCCTGAACAAATGAATCACCATGATAACGTACTGTTTAAGGAGACAGATTTCCGTATATTTTAGCAGTTTTCCACACTACTAGTCCAGTTGTCTTTCAAACCACTGTCATATATGTCATGCCAGGCTTACTAATATATTTAGGAAAAACTGTTGTGCAATTTGTCACAGAAATGTCTTGTCTTTTGAATTTATTTTCTTCTCGCCTCCCACTTTCCCCTCCCTCACCCTGTCCCAGGAAGCTGCAGATTATTTTGTTTTCCTGTTAAGTTAGAACTTAATTTCCTAGCAGCAGCTGCCTGAGAACTTACTCAGAACCACCTACAGGAGAGGTGTCTGTTACAGAGGAAACCATGGGAGGCAGCCTCCCTTGGCTGATTCATACACTTGGCTAAAGCCTCTTGAAAATAACGTCTGTGCTGGTGAATTGCCTTTCCTTGTGAAATGTGTAACCGATTCTGCTGCTTCTACTGCTGTTTACCCCTTGCGATTTTGGAGCATAATTGGGCTTTATGTACTCAACTCACATGGGGGGACGGGGTTTAACCACATGAGCAGGCCCATTAACAAAAATTCAATTATTCATGTGAGAAGAAAATAGTATGAAAAAAAGGTGTCACATTTTTTGCCTTTTTTTTTTAAAGGAATATTCTTATGTCTCAACACAGCAGTTTCTAATATATAATGGCAATACATAGTTATACTTAATGTAGACTTGGTCCCAGATATGAGAAGAATCACCAGAGAAGAGCTTTAATCTGACTAGTTCTGAAACAGTGCTCTCCCACTGAGACAGCTAGTGGCAATGTTTCTTGCTGACCCTCTCAAAGTAGCTGAAAGGATTTGGTAGCTGAGCAGAAAAAGAGCAGCTAAATGTGTATCATGGTATTGAGAACTTAGTTTCATATCCAGCCTATCTAACTCAAGATAGAAACTCAAAGCCAGTCTTTTGGAGAGGATACTAAATAGGAATATTAGGTGGCTTGTGATTATGTGAAGCATAGATCAAAAAAATGAGGTGTTTAATGAGGCAGTGGGCATATTTGCCATCTTGCTAAGCAATAAATTAATATAATATTTTTTAAAAAACATATTTTTAAAAACCTATTTAAGTCTATGTTGATCTCTCTATATATATGACTTTCTATATGGGAAAACACTGCATATGTTTGTGAATATGTACAAGTTGGGCATAAATGTTATTTTCAAAGGCAAAAGCTGTCCAAACCGAAATAAACATACTCAGTACATGTAGATAAAGTAATGCTTGTTATTCAGATATAGTTGAATTGAAAAAGCTTTAAACCACTCTGTAGTTCTCCTAGTTTACATGAAGTTCAACTAACTATTACATCAAAAATAGAAACTGGAAGAAATGCTGGAGCAAATAAAAATAAGGAAGAAAAAGACAGTGTTCTTATACAATGAAAACAAAAATACCTGTTTCAAACAAAACCTACTAAATTCATGTTAAAATGCTTTGTTATAGAAGAAGTGTGCAAGGCTGAATGTGTTATAACTCACTTTAAAAGAGGTTTGATTGGTGAATTTATAGAATTGTGACACTTTATCCAGTACCAGAAAACCATTGAAAGATAAACCAAACAGAAGTAGAAAAATGATAAATCATCTAAAACAAAACAACATGGTTTCACAAGGAAAATTATATATATATGTGTACATATATGTATATGTATATATTTTTGTATGTATCATCTATGAAGATATGTACAGAGAATGATGAATATCCCTTATTATGCTTTTGAATATTTACTCATTTGTTTCTTGGTATAAAGAGGGAGTCATTTAGGAAGAAATCTCCATAGACAAAGTATTATATAAGAGGATTTTCCAAGTATGAGTCTCTTAACAGAAATACGAGACTTGCCAGACACAAGGATCTTTATTCTTAGGTAGATGCTGGTACATAGTCTTCTGACAGTTACTTAGAATTAAAATCTACCTTCCCCTTTTAAAGCTTTTGCTGTGGCTGGATCGCAAACAATAAACTGTGTAGCCTGAGCACAAACTTTTCATTACTGTATAATGCCTCTCTGTAAGTAAGTTAACTTATGAACAAAGTGAGGATTTAACCAATGTTTTTAGCTCTATGGACCAAAAACCAGCTTGAAGACACCTCTGTGGATCACATAAAGGAACAGAATTCTAAGCATTGATGGGATCAATGAAATATTAATTGTCTTCTGTCTAGCTTTCAGCTTTGAACTGTGGAATTAGAGCCTCCAGTTTACTCCTCTTACAACCATCTTCGTAGAGAATTTCCCAGACATCCATCCTTTCCTTATAGATGCGTTCTATTTTGCACCTGATGGGACAAAGCAGCTAAGGAGACAAAGGCACAGGAGCTCTAGAATTCTTCACTTGAATTCCACATCAATTCTAATTACAGACTGAAGTCAATAAATTTTAGGTAGTCCTGCAAGGAACAGGGAGTTGAACTTGATGATCCTTATGGGTCCCTTCTAACTCAAGATATTTTATTATTCTATAAGAATAATCATAATTTGGGAAAAAAAATAGTGTTCTACAAGATAGATCTGGATGCAATTTCATACATTCTCTGGACCTCATTCTAATTAATTGGCATGGAGGTAAAATTCCTCATTTTCTTTAAGCGACGTAACAATAGGCAGCAATAATAGATCGAAATACAGTGCTTTCAAATAGACACACCAACTTGGAACAAATATATTTTTTAGAACCCACAAAAATTCATTAATTAGTATGAAGTGTTTACAATAGAAAATAGCAAAGCCTAATACCCAGATATCTATGTTACAGCCATGTGAAACCTGTTTGCCTGCATCTTTCCACATTCATACCACTTAATCTCTTGTTTATTCATTTTTATCTGATATTCTGTGTCCTTTCAGAGACATTTCCAGCTTGCTTGCCTATTGTTTCAGGCAAGGAGCAAGAGTGTTTGTATGAGATTTAAACTAAATGAAAAAAAAAAGAAAAAAGAAGGAGAACATCTGTGCTCCATATACTTACACAGATTAATCAGTTACAGTGACAATTTCATTGGAAATCGATACAAAGAAAACAAGAAAAAATTCAAAGATTGCCAAGCAAATGGTTTGTGTGGGCAGAAACTTCAGAAAAACAGCCCAATTTATGACTGCTAGCCTATCTGAGTGAACTACAGTATGATTAATTACAAGTATATCTTACATACCTTTCTTGACCAGTCACACATTTCTTCCCATTCTGTGGTCGGCACGTTCTTACTTTTTCAGTCAAATAATCATTAGCAATGATCACAGCCCAAACCAAGAATTAGGCTCATATGCATCCCTTTCAGCTCCTGAAAGTGAAGCATATCTATCAGTAAGTAATGCATATCTATCATAACTGTTCAACCTATTACTTTCAGGTGAACTGAACCTTGATAGACTGAAGAACTGGGCAAAGAGGAAAACTCGTGAAATTCAACAATGTGAAATTATAATACTCTGAAGAAAATGTAAGAAAGTAAACTGATGTGGTCACCAAACCCCATGAGCTATTCAGTAGGTAATAGCAATCTTGAAAACCACTCATCGTATTTAGATAGCATAAAACATGCAAAATGAACCATTAATATAATGGTCTTACTTGATAGTGACATCACACATTTAGTTATGTTCAAAAAAGATTCTTTATCGTAGAATTTTTTGTCTTTTCTATGTTTAGAATCATGGAATTGCTTTTTTTTTCTTTTTTTTTTTTCCCCAGAAACATCTGGATTTCAGCAAAATCAAGCATGTCGTATGTATTCTTTTCACTCTCTTTCAGAACTAGGAATGGACAAATGAGATTTGTGGAAGCTCTTGATTACAACTATGCAGATTTGGGAGTCATTCTAATCAAATCCTACACTAAAACTGAAATATTGTAGAAAAGGGAAAATTCATCAGTCTAAAGATTCTTCTTTGACTTCAAATCATGTGAATAACTATCATGCAATATGAAAAATGGAAAAAGAGACTTTGAGGACAGAACACTGATGGTTATTTTCTTGGACTTCCGTACTTCCATGATTTCATGTTCTCGTGTTAAATTTCCAAAGCTAAAATGCTAGTTTGGACAGGCTACTTTCAGGTCTTGCATTCTTAATGAGAGCGTGCTGATAATCCTATGCAAGGCATAAATCCTGACCCTAAAACACCAACTGAAGTAACTGCTGATTCTTTTGATCAGTTTTGGAACATCAAAGATACCTTCCTGTGATCAAACATCTCAAGCTGTACTCTTCTGCACATCCATACGTCTTTTCATTTTTAGAAGCCAGAGAATCTAAAGTCCTAGTTTGTGTGGAAGTTTTATCCATGTTCTACAATTATTCTACCTCTGTTTCATTTGATCTCAGTTGTCCACACCCTGGCCAAAGCTATTGTGATAATAAGCTGTGCCTAACCAGACTAATTACTAATTACTGGACTAATTACAGTGAAGAGAGGAAAGGCTGAACACATTCTTCTCCCATTCAGTTTGCTGTTAAACTTGAATCTTTAGATGCCTTTTCTTCTTTTACAAGGGCTCCAAAACTCTTGTCTGTCTGGGAAGTTCTCCACTGACTGGGAGCTAGCCAATGTTATTCCAGCTTACTTCTTGTAAGGCATGAGGGAAGACCCAAGAATTGTCAGACCTTTTAATCTACCCTCACTACCCAGAGAAGTTATGGAGGAGATCATCCTGAGTGCTATAGAAGGCCAAGGAAAAGGCCAAGGTTCTCAATGCGTTTTTCACCTCAGTCTTTGCTGGTAAGACTAACATTCAGGGATTCCAGGCTCCGAGACATGAAGGGAAGTCTGGAGAAATGAAGACTTACCCTTGCTGGAGGAAGACAAGGCTGGGGAGTACGTAAAAAAAGCAGACATATGTGAGTTCATGCGTTGCGCCCAGGAATCCTGAGACAGCTGGCTGGTGTCATTGCAAGGCTATTTTCTACTGTGTTTGAAAGGTTATGGGAATCATGTGAAGTTCCTGAGGACTGGAAGAAAGCAAATATCTCTGCTGTCTTCAAGAAGGGCAAGAAGGAAGGTTTGAGGAAACACAGGATGGGCAACCTCACTTTAGTCCCTGGGAAGATGAAGGAGCAACTAATCCTGGAAACCGTATCCAGACACATGGAAGACAGCAACGTGTTCAGGAGCAGTCAACATGGATTTATGAACAGGAAATTATTCCTAGCCTTGAGTTTGCAGATGATACAGAATTGGGAGCAGGGGCTGATACACCAGACAGGTATGGTGCCATTGTATAGTGCCATGTCTGTAATCATGTGTGATATATTGACTTAAATAATTTTTTTGGAGGATTTAGCATACATCAATATTATTATTATCAGTTAGCTATCTGCAGAAGAGCCTGTGATTATGTAATGCAGAGGCAATCCCTCATTTCCAAAACCAGGAACAGGATTGGTTCTTTTATCAAATTAACTTGACTTTTTGTACTTTGTCATATAAATCTGGAGAAAAATTCTCTATTTTAAAAGTCTGTAACAATACTGTAACGTATTTCAGTACAACCAAGATTTTCTCTCTGCCATTACTTAAAGGGGTGTTTTGGGGTTTGGTTGATTGTGTTTTGGTGTTTTTTTTGTTTGTTTGTTTGTTTGTGTTTTCTTTTTCTATTTTTTTTTTTTTTTCCAAATTTAACTTTTGGCACATAGGGAATGGATTTATCCTTCTTAGCTTTAGCTATCTACAAGTTTGGGGGTTTTTTCTTCTTGTATTATTTAGTTTTAGTTTGGTCTTTGTTGTTGATTCTGTATTTTTTTTTTTTGTTTTTTTTAATCCATGTTAAGGTAGTCATCTAAGATCCTCTAATCAATACAGAGAAGTAATTCATACAGGAAGCTGTCTTATCTCTTTATAAGTCAGAGGAATCGTTGTATGTCCTTCACCATTACTAGGTGAGGAAAAATCTTGAACTCTTAGGTGAGATGAATCCCATCTTAAAAATTAACTATTAAGTAAGACTTTCTTTAGTTTAATTTAGTTTAGTTTAGCTTTTATATTTTGGGCCTTCATCCTTTTCTCCTGCAAAATTCTGAAGAAGTTCATAAATATATATATCATTCAAGTTCTTTGAAAGGGAGAACATTGTAGCATGAAAAAGAAAGAAAAAAATTTTAATCAAAACCTTCTGTCACTGGGATTAATTAAATCTGAACTGCAAACAAATCTATACAGTAATAATTTCTATGGACTGCATACTTAAGGCATTCTGTAGCTTTGTTTAAACATATTCTTCAGATTTCAGTGAGCATTTTTGCAACAGTTTATAACACCAGGGTATCTAATAAGTGTTACTTATTATAGGTTTTGCATCATCAACAAAAAGAAAATACAATGTATTTAGCTAAGGACTTGTGTTTAAAGTAAAAATAAAATTTTAAAAAATGTGAGATATCAAGCTTTATATAATACCCATAATCTCTGCTTACCTAGTTATAATATGGGATACAAGCATATTTGTTTTTACTTTCAAGAAATCCCTGCTATCATGAGCAGAAACAATGCAGTCAGTTTGACTGCCTGGGTGAAGAATGGTCATACATTGACGGGCTGAAGCCTTACTGTCACGATATATTATCCCATGTTTCAATCTTTCTGTATTGTTAGCTTCTAGTGTTTTTCTCATTTTTAAAAAATCCTTTATGTCCAACTGTATTGTGCAGTTCCTTAAACTGTTCTTGTTCTTTAGGATTCTAATTGATACATTAATTAATGTTTTGCTTTAATGCATATTAAGCAATGGTTTCCTTAACCATCTAAATTAGTATATGAATATGCCTTTGTTTCTTTGGTCAGCTTCACTGTTTTGACTTTCCACAGATAAACAGATAGATATGCAATTGCATATGATCTGACATGAACTGAAGTGAAGGAAAACACATTAAGGGGGGAAAGAGATTTGATTAAAATAGATAGATGTCACATTCAATATTTAGAAGTTTATTTCAAAAACACATTTTGAATTTTCATCACAGAATAACAGTAGTTTTTCAAGTTTACTTGATGGTACCTGAACTCTGTAATTGAATAGACCAATAAAAAAATGTTGTTATGTAATGTCTGATATATGCAAGGACTAATGTCGTAGTTGCTTTTATGACTATCTACTTTTAAGGGTGTAACTGAGGTGTAAAAGTAAATTTAGATTGTGCACAAAAGACAGATTAGGTCAGAATTTACTACAGTAGTCTAAGAAAAGTCTACGGTTGGACTTGATGGTCTCAGAGGTCCTTTCCAGCCTTAATGATTCTATGATTCTAATCAAGACCATAACAACAACTCATTTGCTATTAAATTGTAGCTTTATCAGAAATATTAAAAATACAGTTTCACTAGTTTACTTAATAAAGAAATATGACAGTAAAATTTCAGTTCATTATACAAGTTGCTATTTACCAAGATGTATTCGCTGTTAAAAAAAAGGAATAGGTACTGGCAACCAGGATGACACAAATCACAAACCAACAATTGTCATGAGACTTGATATAGAATCTGCCCTTTAATTTTCCTGTTATTATTTCTGTCATACTACAGCATAGTAAAGAACATTAAAGGTATCTCATATTAAGTTGTCAATATTAATTCACATGAATAATCACATAAGTGCATTTTCCAGATTTGTTTGCCAGGCAAGTATTAACAGCAGCAGACTGATTCTAACTATATGCTAAAAAGATGATACGTACATTTTAAGTATTGAATTCAAAAGGCTTATAATGGATCAAGCATTTCTTGAAAAGACAATAAACCAGAAAGTTATGATGTCTGACAGATCACCAAATAAAACCATAGCCTATCGCCAAACCCACTAGATTTTCAGTTGTTAAGTAAGAGCATCTATACCATTCAACTACAGGCAAGTTTGCTTTACCAATGAAATGAGGAACAAAAGAATGTTTAAAATCTTTTTGTATGCTTTACCTATACCCAAGCACACATATGTTATTGGAACCCAGGAGATGCCATGCTAGATCCCATTAGTTGTCCATCTGATATCACACTGAATCTATCTCTGTTCAGGATTAAATTATTCATACTATGATCCAAAAACATCCACTGAAGACAGGCAGGAACAATTTAAAATGTTTAGATGCTTGATATCTTAAACCCTGGAGGGGAGTTATGTTTTGTTTTTTGTCAATCTTTTTCAAGGCTTTCACTAAAAAAAAAAAATTAACTGAAGACAATCTTCTCATCTGGTGATCGAGCAAATTCAGTTTTTGGAAAGAATTCAAGGTTCTTGACTCCTAAATACGTTAATGCTGCCTTTCAGTCATTCCAGAAGACATTAACTCTACAAAAAACCATATATTATTGTCATTAGCTTTGAAGTACAACACCTTTTCACTTCTTTGGAAGTGTTTTGTCCATAGATACAGAGAAGTCTGTGCAGCAGTTCTTGGCTTTTTTTCTCTCTGCAACAGCATGACATTATGTGCGATTCCATGACCTTACTTCTTACTGACTTCCTCTTAGTCAAATAAATGAGGCTTTTATGAATCAACATAGCATCCTATCTTAGAAATCACATAGCTTATATTCATAGAATCATAGAATCCCTAAAGTTGGTAATGACCTCCAAGATCATCAAGTCCAACCGTCAACCTAACACCACCATGTCTACTAGACCACGTCCTGGAGTGCCACATCTACATGTTTTTTGAATGTCTCCAGGGACAGCGATTCAACCACCTCTCTGGGCAGTCTGTTCCAATACCTCACTACTCTTTCCGTGAAGAATTTTTTCCTAATATCCAACCTAAACCTCCCCTGATGCAACTTGAGGCCATTCCCTCTCATCCTGTCGCTTGCT
>VWZZ01006216.1:38978-65342 GCA_013399095.1 Psophia crepitans | reverse complement strand
CCAGCTCCCTCAGCACCCTCAGGTGGATCCCATCCGGCCCCATGGACTTGTGGCAGTCCAGGTGAAGCAGGAGATCTCTACCTGTTTCCACCTCAATCATTTAGAGATCTCCTGCTTCACCTGGACTCCACCACCTCCCACTTCTTTGCTCAGTGAAGATCATATACAACATTGTGCAATCTACAACATGTGCTTTGAATGTGATTTCTGAGAAAGGAAGGTAAAATGTAATTAAAACAATATTTTTTCCATTTTGTTTGATCTGATAACACATTTTAAAATTTACATTGTACATGTCATATTCCTGGCAAAGTAATTTAACAGTCTCAATTATGCAAACAAAAAGTAAAAAAGAAAAAACCTGCTCCAACCACACACAATTCCTCAATTGGAAAGTTTGAAAGGAAAAATTAAATAAATGTTATAAGCAACAGTCTGGCACTGTTGAAATCAATGGCACAGCTACATAGTTTCAGTGAATTGCAGTATATTGAAATAATTCTCTACTGATTGCGGTTGTGATCCCAGGTTCCAGGAGAGGGCTCTATTCAGCAATCTGAAGTACTAACACTAAAATTCCTACTAATTAAGTAATAGCATGACACTAATAGTCTGACCTCGTCATCTTACCCTCAAAGATTTCCTGGTTGGTTTTTTTTGTTTTGGGTTTTTCTGAGATGGACTTGAAAGATAGTCTGGGATTAGGAAAATAATTACATTTGGCCTTAGTCATGGTTTTCTCTAACTGAAGGAACATCATCCAGGGCCCTAGGACTCTCCTCCTTATCCCCCTTCTTCCTATGGACACTTTTAGTCTGCTCAGGCGAATCTTTTCCATACCGTTGGTGAGCAAAGAATAGAAAATTGGTAACATTCAGAAAAGAGTTACAGAACCAAGCGTGGTCCAGAGAAGGGCAATGAAACTGGTGAAGGGGCTGGAGCACAGGTCTTATGAAGAGCGGCTGAAGGAACTGGGCTTGTCTAGTCTGGAGAAGAGGAGGCTCAGGGGAGACCTTATTGCCCTCTACAGCTACCTGAAAGGAAGTTGTGGTGAGCTGGGGGTCGGCCTCTTCTCTCAGCTAACTAGTGACAGGACAAGGGGAAATGGCTGCAAGTTGCGCCAGGGAAGGTTCAGGCTGGAGATGAGGAGAAAATTCTTCTCTGAAAGGGTGGTCGGGCATTGGAACGGGTTGCCCAGGGAGGTGGTGGAGTCACCATCCCTGAGGGTGTTTAAGGAAAGGTTAGATGTGGTACTTAGGGACGTGGTTTAGTGGGTAATAGGTGGTGGGGGGATGGTTGGACTAGATGATCCTTGAGGTCATTTCCAACCTTAATGATTCTATTCTATTCTATTCTATTCTATTCTATTCTATTCTATTCTATTCTATTCTTTAAATATGTCTGCATTGTACCTAGTCATGAAAACCTGACTAATTGTGCTCTTCCATATGATTAATCTCATCCTAAGTAGCTACCTGCTTTTAGACAGATGAATCTCACTGTCAAAATGCCTAGTTTCTCTCTGCTGTTTTTTAAAGAAGCCTAAGGTGACTAGATATAAATGTAGACATTTTAAACTTCGATGAGGTTAATTTCTCCTTAAAAGGCTCAATTCAATTATCCAGACATAGCTGTCAAAAACCTTTATAAATGTCATCGTATCTCCTACCTGACCTCCAGCTGGTGTTCCAGAATAATGCAGATTTTCCATAATCCTGTGTCGTAGCTGATAGCCTATGTGGATATCTTAAATGCCCTGAGGTATCTTAAATGGCACTACATGCCCTATGTTTAGACACCTGAATTGAGCCTTAAATGTACATAGCAATTCCTAATTTTTTTAAAACCATTTCACAAGTTTCTGTGAGCATTAGCAACTGGATATATTTTTATTTGGAAAGTGAAGACAGCTCAGCTAGATACAGCTAACCACTAACAGCCTCAAAATAGCCTGGTTAGATAGTTGCTAACCATAAAACAAAGGTTAAATTGGGATTACAAAAATGAATGTATTTACCTCTACTCTCACTCATCGATAGCATAAACCAGAGGCGATTTGAAAGATTGTGCACAACAAATCGAAGGAAATGCAAAGTTATGGTGAAGTGGATATGATAAAATCACTGACTAAATCAGAGGTTAAATACATTATGCATGGTTCCTCAGAGCCCTGGGAGATTGACGGGAGTCCAAGAAACAATTCAAGGGATTCAGACATCCCTAGAGCAGCACATCCGTTGTTATAAAATCTCTCATATGTATATATATATATATATGTATGATAAATGTAAAAATATATATTTAATGTTTGTGTGTGTGTGTGTGTGTGTGTATGCACACACACCTTTATTTGTATACAGAATCATAGAATAATTTAAGTTGGGAAGCATCCAATTCGATCAGATTGCTCAGGGACTTGGCCAGCTGAATTCTAAAAAGCTCCAAGAATGAAGATTCTACAAAATCTCTGAGCAACCACTTCCACCATATCACCTCCCTCACAGTAAAAACATAAAAATAATAATAATTAAAAAAAAATCCTCCACCCAGAAATTTCTGTGTTCACTGCCTTTTATCCTATCACTGCTCTTATGGTGCACCTTTGGAATTTGGTTAAGTCTTCACCTTGGTTAAGTCCTCATTATTCCTCTAGTCTTCTCCTAAAAATTAGTTATAGACAGCTGCAAGATCTCCTCTTAACCTTCTGTTTCTAGATGAACAAAGCCAGTTTTCTTATTAATAATAAATACTGAGTTATATAAAATTTCCTGTGGTTGTTAATAGTAAGGTAATTTTAAGGATATTAAGTTAATAGTAAGGTCATTAAGGAGATTTTTATTTTTCTCTGTTTACTTAAAAAGACTACAAATGAGTTGAATACAGTGACTCTCCTAGACCTGGATATCTAGAATAAACCAGGTAGTTCTGAATGTATTAAACTAGAAATAAAGTGCACTATGCAAGGAAGATGCAAGGAAGATGACATTGATCTTGTTTGTTTGTCTTGCTTTGTGAACGTGTATGAAGACTATGATTTACAACTGTAACAATTTGTAAAGTCTGTAGTGAGATACTGCAGGACTTAACAGTTTATTTTAATACAGACACTTTAAAAAATAGTTATCTCTTCTGATTTTTATATATATCAGAAACAAATAATTTATTGAAAGAAACTCCTGCTGTGTTATCCTCACAATTTATTAAACAGTCTAAACATGCACAAAGATGGATATTGTGAAAAACTGTTTACTCTCTGTGTACAAATCAATAGGCAGATATTTCTCTGTCCACCTACATACAGAGGATTTAATTATATTTCTCTTTTTATTATTTAGACCTTGAACTAATGTCAAAACTAAGATGCATATTTGAGTTACACCCCTAAAGAACTTCCTCCTTTAATCACATTTACAGCTATACTGAATGTGTGGTCCAAATAAGGATCTCGTAAGCTATTTCTAATCTCTCGACTCTTTTAAGGGGAAAAAATTGAATCCTGGTACTTCTTTTTTCAGTGTCACTTCTGAAGGTGGGGTTTTTTTTTTATTAGTTTGAAGGTCAACAGGCACAAAACCAACTAATATATTTTTCCAGTCACAATAATACGTTTTATCTGTGGATAAATGATGCCTAAATTTAGTTTCCTAAACCCAAAAAGAGTACCTGATATAAAGTATGTTGAAATGGCTGGAAATCTTTTGAAATTACTGGAAATCTTACCATTGGCTTTTGGATCAGGGACTGAGAAGTCTGAGAAGTCTTTTCATTTTCAAAAGCTCTGCATGTCTGTGAATTCTCATTGATGTCAGGGGATTAAAAGGAAAATAAATGACCAATCTTGTCTAAACACAGCAAATAGAACAAATAGTAAGGAAAAATACAGCTCAGAGGGAGATCAATATTGACCTCTTTTTGAACAAGTTCTGATTTTTTTGTTTTTCTGTCATTGTTCTTTGAAGTTACTTGTACACATTTGTTCTTTTCCCTGAGCATTGTATAAACAAATGAAAAGTAGCGATACAGAAGCACAAGCAAAAGAAGAACTGACCTGTCACTAGCCATCTAGGACTTTAAAAAAGTTTTTCCTTTAAAAAATAATAAAATACTTCATAGAAAGAAGAAAAAAAATCCTGATACATGAAAACTTCATGGTAACAGCTGTAGACACCCTCAAGTGTAGGAAATGTTTTATCTTATAACTTGACATACTGAATTTTATTGATTTCTACTTACACAAGTAGTAGGCTCTGCAGTTAAAACATGTTTCTCTGCATATTTGTTAATTCTGTTGAAATGAATATGTACAGAGAGTCTTCAGTCTAATTATGCTCAATTTTTATGAGGTCACCATTGAAATCAGCTACCCATGAACTTCTTGGGGTTTAACCCCAGCCAGCAGCTAAGCATCATGCAGCCACTCACTCACTCACCCCTGACAAGATGAGGGAGAGAATTGGAAAGGTAAAAGTGAGAAAACTCATGGATTGAAATAAAGACAGTTTAATGGGTAAAGCAAAAGCGCTGTGCACACACAATCAAAGAAAAACAAGGAATTCTTTTACCACTTCCTACCAGCAGGCAGGTGTTTGGCCAACTCCAGGAAAGCAGGGCTCCATCATGTGCAACAGTTACTTGGGAAGACAAATCCCATCACTCCGAAAGTCTTCCTTCTCCTTCCCTCAGCTTTATATGCTAGGCATGATGTCCTATGGTATGGAATATCCCTTTGATCAGTTGGGGTCAGCTGTCCTGGCTGTGTCCCCTCCCAACTTCTTGTGCACCCCCAGCCTGCTTGCTGGTGGGATAGGGTGAAAAGCAGAAAAGGCCTTGACTCTGTATACGTGCTGCTCAACAGTAACAAAAACATCTCTGTATTATCAACACTATTTTCAGCACAAATCCAAAACACAGCCCCATACTAGCTACTGTGAAGAAAATTAACTTTATTCCAGCCAATACCAGCACAGAACTTTACAAAGATCCATATCCCTGGGCCTTTATGACCAAACTCTCACTGAAGTCTCACTGAACAAAGCAAAACCAGCAAAGGTTTTAGAAGTTCCACTTTAAAGCTATCCATATCCCTGTGCTGCTAGCTATTCTTTGACAAGAAATCTTTCCCTGCACTTTTCTGAGAGACTTACAGCTATACCAAAGATGTGTAACATCTTGATGGTATGGTAGAAGAAGAGGAGGGACAGGAAATCTTGCTATTCTACTATTGCCATTTTTCAAACCTGCTCCTGTTTCAGGATGAAGCTCCACAAAGCAGACGAGCCAGTTCATCTTTGAATATAGTTTGTATCTAAGGCAAGAAGTTATCCCATCTCTCCCTCCAGCTTTTCTCCTTCTATGTTCAACTTATTTCTGATGCTTCTCTTGAGACAGTCAACTGATCATTTAATTCCTCAATGAACTAGTTCAGCTCAGTCAACCACCAAAAAAAAAAAAAAAAATGCAACCTGGGGCAAAAATTAGCCCAACATCACAGATACAATTTTTGACTGAAAAGGGAGTTGTAGTGCTTCACCAAAGTCTAAGAAGTGATGGAGTGCACAAAAGAGAGGGTGCTGTATCCTTGACCGTGCAGTTAGGAGCAAGGAGGAAAGGGGAAATGAGTACATCATTTTGGAAACTGAGCTGTGAATTCAGCATGGATATTTTGGGAAATTTCACTGAGAGAGACTTCTCACAGATAACTAGCAATAGGACAAGAGGGAGTGGCCACAAGTTGCATTCAGGGGAGGTTTAGGTTGGAGATGAGGAGAAATTTCTTCTTGGAAAGGGTGGTTGGGCACTGGAACAGGTTACCCAGGGAGGTGGTGGAGTAACTGTCCCTGCGGGTGTTTAAAGGAAGTTTGGATGTGGTACTTAGGGACATAGTCTAGTGGGTAATAGTTGGTGGGGGGACGGTTGGACTAGATGATCGTGGAGATTCCAACCTTCTATGATTCTATGATTCTATGATAGATTGATTTTAGCCACCTTTTTCATTCTATTATGCCTTCTCTGCCTGTAAAGAAAAACATGTTATAAGCAATAAATTTTGTCCATTAGTGATTTAAACCTCTACCCAGTACAGAGGGCAAAAGAAGAGGAAATGAAAAAAAATTAGCTGTCGACCAGAAATTACACCAATAAAGAAAAAGAAAGAGATTGGCTTCCTCTTTTCTGAAGTAGTCAGAACTTAGTCAAAGCTATGGAATTTCTGACATCTTGACCCAGTGTGTCAGTCACTCATTGAATATATTTGATAAAGAAGACCAAAATTGACAGAAGATTTCTAAGATGATAAGGAAATTAATTATTAAGAGATGCAAGATCAGGCAGGAGAAAGGCTATAACTTGGTCTTGGGGACCATCTTTTTAATGATTAATACAACCACAAAAAAGTAGGGGAACACCAGAATATTGACTGTGGACAAAAAGGTGGGAGACACTGTCACTTCAGAATAACATTGAGGAAGAATGCAGAGGCTGACTGAGCAAACTTAAGTTTAGAGATGCACAAAGCAGATTAATGTTTGGAGAAGGAGGAGGGGAAAGACAGATAGAGCATGGAGGATATTTAGGTGTATAGTTTAAGCTGTGTAAATGTAATGACACTATCATATTTTATAGATTGTACAGATTTAGGGTACCCTTTCTTGTCTGCAGTCATTGATTCACCTGTTATTAAATAAGTTCCTAATCAGCTTGGAAAATGGAGTTGAAGATCTAATCAACTGACCAAATGCAAATAACCATTTAAGGGTGAATTTAAGCTTTCTAGACAACATTTCTTGTCATGACTCCAGTAACTATAATGGGAGTCCACACTTCTAGCTGTCATTGAGAGGTTGTGGTGGATTCAGTTGCCTATACTTATGTATCTAGTGCCATTCTGTTATTTTAAAGTATCTGAGACTATTTACATGATAGATCTGGCAGATGTGACACAGATGCTGCAAGAGGTCATGCCCTTCTGGAGAGGCAGCTAGACACCAGGCAGGATCTGACAGGTTTTCCAAAGTGAAGGTGCATTCTATTCTCTGTGTGTGAGACACTTGCAGACTTCAAGTCAGAGTCACTGGTGAGTAGCGTAAGAGGTTTGGAAGCTAGCAACAGTGATACTGGATTGGTATCACTGGATTGGATCCAGATACTGAAGAAACAGGAGTCTGAAAGTCAGCTGAGGGACCATAGGTCTAAGACAAATACTGAAGATTCTGAGATCTGAGAACTGGCTGCTGGGGGCACTGTAGATCTGGACCAGGTGCTAAACTATGAAATGAGAAGTGGTCTGAGTACCATAAAATGAAGAGTATGTCCAGGTGTCAGTGTCTGAGGAGGCTGGGGATCTGAGGTCAGCTACTGGATATCTGAATATGTATGGCCAGTTAGTGATGCAATACATATTTTGTGTTTCATATTCTCAGTTTATCCCACTTTCTAGAGAGAGGCAACAGTTATTATAGTGTTTTAAATGCACTGTGTGCAGGATTTTCCTACCTAGTTCAAAAATATGACCATAGGAATTAAACATTGCTGACGGTGTGATGAAAGATATTTTAATTAAATTAGAATCATAGAATATCTCAAGTTTGAAGATACCTATAAGGATCAATGAGTCCAACTCTCTGCTCATCATAGGAGCACTTAAAACCAAATCATATGGTTAAGAGCATCATCCAGACACTCTTTCAACTCTGACAGGTTTAGATTATGGCTGGGTGTTCTAATATTTGGGGGTTTTTTTGCTGTCAAAGTGGATATTAAACACGTCACCAATGGTTTCATCAATTATCTATTGAATATTTAGCAATCTGTTGTAATGTTTCATGTTTCCTTGTAAATTCACTCAGTTCATATCTGAAATCTCTTAGCTCATTCACTATAGTGTCATGATAATAACGTAATATTGTTTGCTTTTCTTAAGAAAATAATCTGAATATTACTGTGAGATAAAGAAAAAGGCATTTCTATTTTTATTAGTTCTATTTTATACTACCAGCATCTTTTTAACAAATGCCATTATACAATACATTTTTATATTGTCTTCATCTCCATCCTCTTATTTATCTGTGAAATATCTATGAATTGTACCTTATGCTGACAATATCATTATGCTATTAAATATGTAAAATCACTATTTTTTTATATTTCTTTTCACTAAGATTTAATATGTAACACTTTGGTTACTGACTATTCAATTTATCAGATGTCTCTGCTCTTCACCACTTTCTTCATTATGACCTGCTATTAGCCTTTTCACAGTTTGATCCTGCTTGTCATATTCCAATCTTATGGAATCCACCATTACTACAAATTGAAACTTATTAAATATGAATCACTTCTACCTGAACAATGTGGAATTGCAATAATCATCCTTAGAGTCCATAAAAAAATCTTACAGAGATATTTTATATTAAAGCAATATAATAGTGAAATCTGTATTTCTGTTTAAGTTTTTCTTCATTCCAATGCCAGTATATCTTGGACACATTTTTCTGTTAACAGGATATCATTTTTAAATACACTATTTTCATTCAGGTAACAATGACATAGAATTTGGTCTTGTCAAAATACTCACCTGAATCTCAATCATAGCATGACATAGACTACAATTTTATGGAAAAACACTTCATTTAGAAAAGATAGATTCATATCATACCCTAACTTCAGATCTCATCTAACATAAGAACTCTTCACTGTGAGTTCCATATTGCTACTGCATTTGTGTGTAGATAGATAGATAAATACATCACAATCACAGAATAGTTGAGGTTTGAAGGAATGTCTGGAGATTATCCAGTCTAATGCACCTGCAGTCAGTTGCGCAGGACTGTTTCCAGATGACTTTTGAGTATCTCCAAGGAGGGAGACTCCACAACATCCCTGGGCAACCTGTGCCAGTGCTTGGTCACCTTCACAGTAAAAAAAAGTGTTTCCTGATGTTCAGATAGAGACTCCTGTGTTTTAGGTTGTGCCCATTGCCTTTTCTCCAGTCACTGAGCACCACTGAGAAGGGTCTGACTGCATCCTCTATGAACCTTTTCTTGAGGTATTTATATATATTAATAAGATCCCCCTGAGCCTTGTCTCCAGCCTCTCCTCGAGAGATGCTCCTGTTCCTTCATCATTTTTGTGACCTTTTCTTGGATTCTGTCTAATATGTCCATGTTTCTCTCTCACACTGAGGAGCCCAGAACAGGACGTAGTCCTCCAGATGTGACCTCACAAGGGCTGAGGAGAGGGGAAGGATCACTTACCTCAACCTGCAGGCAATGCTTTGCCTAATGCAGACCACTAACTTTCTTTGCAGAAAGGGTACATGGCTGGCACGTGTTCAACTTTTCATCCATCAGGACCACCAGATCCGTTTCTGCCAAGCTGCTTTCCAGCTGGACAGCCCCCAGCATATACTGGTGCCTGGGGTTGTTCCTCCCCAGGTGCAGGACTTTGCATTTCTCCTTGTTGATCTTCATGAGATTCCTGTCAACCCAGTTCTCCAGCCTGTCAAGGTATCTCTGGATTGTAGCACGACCCTCTGGCCTATCAGTCACTCCTTTCAGTTTTGTGTCATCAGCAAACTTGCTGGGGATGAACTCTGCCTCATCATCCAGCTCATTAATAAATGTGTTGATCAAAATTGGACCCAATATTAACCCCTGGGGTATACCGGGCCTCCAACTAGACTTTGTGTTACCGATTCGTTTTAGCCATGAGAAGACTGAGAGGGGATCTTATACATGCTTATGAATATCTAAAGGACAGGTGTCAAGAGGATGGGGCCAGAGTCTTCTCAGTGGTGCCCAATGACAGGACAAAAGGCAATGGGCAAAAACTGGAACACAGGAAGTTCCATCTCAATATGAGGAAAAACGTCTTCACTTTGAGAATGACAGTGCTTTAGCAGAGCAGTTGAACTAGATGATCTTCAGAGGTCTCTTCCAAACCCTGCCATTCTGAGATTCTGTGAACACCACTCTCTGGATCTGTCCATTCAGCCAATTGTCAAGCCACCTCACTGTTTGCTCATCCAGCTCATACTTCATCAGATTCTCTTTGATGATATTACGGGAGTCAATGTCTAAAGCCTTAATGAAGACAAGGTAAAAAATACCCAGTGCTCTTCCCCCACCTACCAAGCCAATCTTGTGATCATAGAAGGTTATCAAGTTGTTTAAGCATGACTTCACTTTGGTAAATCCATGCCAACTAAGGTTGATGACTGTCTTGTCCTTGGTATACTTGGAAATAGTTTCCAGAATTAGTTGCTCACCTTCCCAGGGCCTGAAGTGAGGCTGACCAGCCTGTAGTTCCTTGGATCCTGCTTCTTGCCCTTTTTGCAGATACAAACACATAAATATCCTTGTGTGTATACACATATATATATATATTTATATTTAATGTGTTTATCAGTTAGGGAATCAGAGATTGCTGTGATGGGAGTGTTTAGAAGACTAGCGAATCAGAATGGTGTCAAACTTCAAAAGTGAATTGATTGGATTCACATTAATTAAGGCGTATTTCACATGGTAAGTCCTTAGGCATTATCAGTCACTATCATTATGCATAAATAAAACCCCTCCAACTAATCCTTAACAAACATCTAAAATAAGCTGTGATTGTACCATACCACTGAGTAGAGGTTGTACAGTTACCATTAACACTATGATACTGGATTGCTCTTAACCACTGAGGCAGAGACGGAGAATCAAGAGCTCTTTGAGGAAAGAGTCTGGAACTGAATGGTCTTCGGTCTTCACCATCTTTCCTTTCTTATCTTTGGTATTTATAACCTTTGCACTCTCCAAAAGAAAAGAGAGTGATCTCATCTTCTCCTGACATAATTTGCCTCATTTTTATAATTGGATCTTATCTGGATTTCACTAAGGATCTTTTCTGCTTATTCAGCAGACTTGTTGGGGGTTCCATCAAATTATTTTCCTGTTTATTTTCACAATCTTGTGATATTTTGCAGATTTTACTACTTACACTTGGTTTCCTCTATGCTATTTTTTGATCTGTACCACAAATTTCCATTTGCTCCTTTTCAGTTACATACTATTTATACATTTACGTTTAACTGTGTCACAAAATACTTGTTGGTTATAAAATTAGTGTTATTACAATGCTGGAAAACACTTAGATATTACTGTGTTTCTGACTGGGTTGAAGACCAGCAAATATTGGGAAGGAAAATGTAAAGGATAATGCTTCCTTTTAATTGCTCCCCTCTTTCTGAACTGAATACAGAATTTAAGTCACTTAGGTTCAAGATTATAAGAGATTAACTCAGTATATTTGCAGACAACATCAAGCTGGGCAGGAGTGTTGATCTTCTTGAGGGCAGGAGGGCTCTGTGCAGGCTGGATTGATGGGCCGAGGCCAACTGTATGAGTTTCAACAAGACTCAGTGCTGGATCCTGCACTTGGGTCACAACAACCCCATGCAACATTTGGCTCGGGGAAGAGTGGTTGGAAAGCTGCCCTGCAGAAAAAGACCTGGGGGTGCTGGTTGACAGCCAGCTGAATATGAGCCAGCAGTGTTCCCAGGTGGCCAAGAAGACCAACAGCATCCTGGCCTGTATCAGGAATAGTATGGCCAGCAGGAGCAGGGAGATGATCGTCCCCCTGTACTCAGCTCTGGTGAGGCTGCACCTCGAGCTCTGTGTTCAGTTTTGGGCTCCTCACCACAAGAAAGACTGGAGCATGTCCAAAGAAGAGCAATGAAGCTGGTGAAGAGCAAGAGAACAAGTCTCATGAGGCATCACAGAATCATAGAAGAATAGAATCATAGAATAAGAGAAGCTGAGGGAACTGAGATTGTTCAGTCTGGAGAAAAGGAGGCTGAGGGGAGACCTTTTGAGGTGGGTGTTGGTCTCTTCTCCCAAGTAACAAGGGATAGGACAAGAGGAAATAGCCTCAAGTAGTGCCAGGGGAGGTTTGGATTGAGTATTAGGAAAAATTTCTTCCCTGAAATGGTTGTCAGTCATTGGAACAGGCTGGCCCGTGAAGTGGTTGAGTCACCATCCCTGGAGGTATTTAAAAGATGCATAGGTGTGGTACTTAGGGACATAGTTTAGTGGTGAACTTGGCAGTGTTAGGTTTACCATTGAACTTGATGATCTTAAAGGTCTTTTCCAACCAAACAAAACAATTCTATGATTCTATGATTAATACTAAGCTTCTTAGAAGATGAGAAGGGCTTTCTGGTAGAAAAACACAGATCTCTATTCCTGTCTCTTCTATCACTGACTAGTTAAATAACAAATAATATATTAGGTCTTTCTTAGATCAGGGTATTACTCACAGATGTTACATATTCTGATTGTCACACAAAGCTTTGCTGGGACAGTGACATGAGGCATAATCCACCCTGCTTTGTATATAGTTGCTCTGTACTCCTATGTTTCTGCATTGTACAAATCTCTTTTTGGCTTTAAGATCTCGTTTTCCTCTGGGTTTAAGGCCATTTTCTGAAATACTGTTGCAAAGAGCTTTTAAAAAAATTTTCATCAGGAATATTCTTTTACAGAAAGGATATTTTCAACTATACAAAAAAAAGACTGTGTCTGATTTTTGTAAAAAAGAAAAGAAATGAAAAAAAAACCCAAACAACTCATAAAACTTCAGAAGTTTACATTGTATTCTCTTAGCTCCTTATGTAGGATACTGCAGAATTCTTTAAGTACCAAAAGAATAAAGAAAAAATACATATTTCAAGATGAAGTAGTAGCTGCTTTCAACTCTTCCCTAGACTTGCTACCAAGACCAGTAGTTCTTATAGTGAAAGAACTATAGCAAAAGAAAGCATATTAATTGAAATTCAAAAGAAAACTTTATTTTTCAGAATAAGTCTAGCATACAACATTTATTTTTATAAACCAAATCTAAACCCCATATTGAGCTAGTGATGAATAATTTTGACATGAATACCATGACTTAAAACAAACAAATACAACTGTAAGTCATTTTGTATAATGGAGAAAAAAAGCAGTTTGAAAGAACATTACCATACAATCCATATTTCCCGCTTTGGAACCGATTATATTACACAACATTTTGAGAAGAACAGCAAATCATGAACCTATGACAACATTAGTCTTGACCCCATTTCCTCATTCCCTGATGGAATTGTGTTCATAATATGTTGTTTTCATTCTTTAAATGAGAATTCAAACCATACTTTAATATTTAATCTTTTAACATATATCCCTAACTCATGTGTGGGCTTTTTTTTTTTTCTTTTACTTTTCCATGCCAAGATGATTTATTTGTTTGCTTGTTTGTTTGTTTGTGTAATTAAACTGGAATTAATCACTGTTAGAAAACTAAAGAGCAAATGTAGCAAAAAGGAGACCAAAGTAGGTGGTAGTTTAAGGGGTAATCAATGTCATCAAAATGTATGGCAATTTCGTTCTCAGGCTCTAATACTCTCACAGCCTCACAGCTCAGCTAAAACTAGCAGTAAGTTAAATGATGGGTTAGAATCTAACAAAAGATATTGTGACTGGATGAGCCTTTCAGGACATATTAATATTCCTTGGATCTCTTCTACTTGCAGTGGTCTAAAAAGAATAAAACTTGAAGGTAGGAGGCAATCTGCCTTTCTTATGCAACTACCTTGTATCACAGCTTAGATGGCTTCATGGATACCTAACTGTTGCTGTCTTTTTCTAACTCCCTCTATTGTCTGGAGAGAAATAGGCATCTCAGGGGGGATCTCATTCTACCTAAATTAGACACCTACCTTAAAACGGTAAATTGTTCACTGGTGGTGTATTGACTGCAGAAAGAATTGTGGTTGATTAGTTGTGTGCAGACAACTGAAACAAGGACTTAAATTATTTCTACTTTTAAAATCTAACGCTTCTTGCAGAATTGTGGAGGGAATGTCAATGGTGAGACTTCAGGACTGTACTTTTTCACAGCTGAAAATAGGTGTGATAAATCTTATCACTTCCTTGAACCAGCTTACTAAAGATCAGGTTCAAACTTATCTAGGTGCTGAAGTAAAGCATATCAGATCTTACTCTGAAACAATTATTTTCCTTTATTGTTTTAAATTTCCTGATTCTATTTGACTTTCCAGTACAACAAATAACTTCCCTCTGTTGTTAGAACGCTCGCTTAGAAAAATCAGAAATGAAGATGAGCAGATAGAAATGAAGATAAGGAGATAGTTAAGGGAGATAAAGGATGTTAAGAACAGCTGCCTTCTCCAGCTGGTCCATCCCAGTGTCCCTTCTGCCTAGTTGAAGCCCAGCCTGGGGAGGGCGGGGTAGTGGGGGTGTCTGTGTGTGTGTGTGCACACCTGCATGCCCACGGACACGCACACACAACGTGGCTGGTCACACATACAGCCACAGACAAGGTGCTACCCCAGCAGCTCCCACACCCAGGACTCACATCAGACACAGGCACAGACAGCCACATCCTCTCCTCCTCTTGGGCTGGCAGAGACAGAAGGTCGCTAGTGCAGCAACACACCACAGTCTCCAGGTTCACGAGCACATGCACACTTGTGGATTCCCTGAGCAACAGCTCAGCCTCTCTGCCCACCCAGCATCCCTGCCCAGATCTTGACACCCCTTACTCGCCCCACTGGTCCCCAGCTCATTGTCTGGTCCAGCTGGGTGCTCTCTGCAAACATGCACACTCACCTCACAGACATCCCACATTCACAGGTTCACCTGAATACCAGCACGGACCCTCAGCCCACCTGACACCCCTGTCTGGACCCAGGGTCTCCTATTTGCTGGCTGGTCCAGCTTGGAGTTTGCCAGGAAGTCCACACACACACACACTTTGAGGCAGGTACAGACACATGCCCCCAGCAGCTGGCACCCAGCATATGGGCTGTGACCCACAGCCTTGCTCCAGTCACTGGCGCTGAGCCCCTCACTCACCCCATCCCTGCCCTGTAGCTGTTTGCTCACACACCACTCCTGCCCCTGTGGCTGGAGGTTGAAGACTCCACTGACTCCAGTAGCTCACAGCACAGGCCAGGAGTGGGCCACCTCTCCCCGTCTCACCTTACCAACTAGCACCCAGTCCCTGGGCACTGGTGCCCCTGAGAGCTGGCACTGCGCCCTCGAAGCACTGACACACACAGGACAGGGCGTGAGATTCCACTGAGAGATCATATGAGAAGATTTAATAGGACAGGACAAACAGCAGTGATCAAGCATAGGGCTTAGCCAGACAAGTGTACTGACGGGCCTCATTTTGCCTGCAGCTGACCCCTTTCATACCACTTTCTGTTTACCCTCTTTTGTGCCCTTCTGCTCCCCCTTTCCCTGCACATTCCCCCATGGGTCTGTACAGCTTTCGATACCCACATGCCTCCCGGTCTGGATCTACCCTGGTTTACAGTCTTATCCATTGCAAAGTCCAGGTTGAACTTCCTGGAACTGGCCCCTGTAGTTTCTTGATAGCCCATCAATGAGCATGACTGGTGAGGTTTGTGTCTTGTCTCCATGTGCAAAATGTTTTGTCAGGTCTGTGTCTCTCACTGACTCCCTTATCATTCATCTCTCATGTTTGTCTCCCTGTGTGTTCTTGTTTATTATTGCTTTTCTTGTCCTTTTCTGCATTGAAAAAAGTTCTTGACCAGATAACTTTAAAGAAGTAGTTGCAAGTTTCAAGCGTATATAGCAAATAGAAAAAATTAATGACTTGGCCACTTAAACATGTAAACTTTTTCTAAGCACACACAAAAAAAAAAAACCCACAAAAAAAGATTTTATGTTTTCTTATACCAACTTTTATGAACTATTTGTGCTCAACTCAGAAAAAAATTGTCCTGCTAAATTCTAGGGCAGGTCGTTTGACACAAACTCTGATGAGGACAAGCTTCTGAATAAAAGTGTTTTTCATATTCAAAAAACAGATGTCAAAACAGGAGTACAAAAAAGGACTATAATAAATTAGCTTGCTTCAGGGGAAAAAAAAAGGACACCTCATCTCCTAAAAAAACCCTCAAAACCAGGATTTCCTAACACCTGCCGCCCCCACAAAAAAAAAAAAAAGAAACCTGATAATGCAGAAGGCTGCAGAGAGAGAGCTTTCCTATTACTGAAATATTTTAAATTAGGTAGTATTTTAAATTAGGAACTGTCTTAAGTGTGGGATTTTGCAGACTAAGGCAAACTGTCAAGATTCCTATGTGGTGATATATACCTTGTAATCTCTCCGGCAGCAAGATAATACTTTCAGCATATTGACAAATCGTCAGCTGTTTTAAGATTAAAGCAAAAATGAAAGATACGAGTATATTTGAAAATTGTTACTCAGTCTTACAAATATATTGCATGGTTCTTTAAGAATTGAAGATTCAATAAAACTTGCTGAATTTATATATATTGAAAGTAGTTATGCATATAGAAGTCTCTACACATCATTTTTTAAGGAAGGCTTGGGAGGGAAAACCTGAGGGAATAAGTATACGACATCTTATTTAATTTTTTTTTTCATGTTAGCATGAATTTTCAGGTAAGAATGACCCAGAAGTCAGCAATAAAAGGCTTCTGTTGTATTTTGTGATCTTTCAGGATCCAACATGCACATCATTTGAGGGGGAGGGGGGAAGTCACATGCAAGGAAGAAAAAGAAAAGCAAAGAAAAACTTTAAATTGCACCAATGTGTACCGATAAGTAGATGGATGGTAGTTTTGTTTGTCTCTTTGTTATATATACACTTTATTAAAATGATAATGTCTGAACTATTGGCACACTTATTTCCTAGACTCTTTTGTTCTTTTTGATTGTTTTCTTGATTGATAACAGACATACCCACTCCACTTAAAATTTGAGGTTGCTGCTACCTTTTGTTTGAAACTTCCAACAGTCAGGTCAGTCAAGGAGCAATAAAGTTGAAAATTATCATTTCTCTAGAATAATTTCAGAGACATATCCCATGGAGCTTTGTCTTCCCACAAACTCATGCATTTTTATTATTACTGTTTTTCCAATGCCCAGAAACATTGATGGATGTTATATGGAAACAATAGCACTAAAATAACCCATATATATTTACTGTCTTTAGGAGCTTCCCACTGCAATGCAGAAGTAGGATATACAAGCAAAAGATAAGGTGATACTAACAGACATCTTGGCATCCTTATTTGTGAAGATGTTTCTATCTATTTTGTACTTCTTTTATTTTGTCTCTCCTTTCAAATTTTCTCTTCCAAAGGCCCTCATAATGTACCTGATACAATTGTTTTGCATATCTCAAACACAAGATAAACTGTAGCAGTTTGAAGGTAATTTCACCCTCTTCTCCCCATTTGCATTCACTGGTGAGGGGCAAGGGTTGCTGCACATCCCGTATCTATACTGGTTTAGCAACCTTAACCAAGTTTTAAATTACTGCATTAACTTTACTGCTGAAGAGTATTTAACGTACATACATGATCAGTTATGGTAATTCAGCTCATTGGTTCAGTATGCACTGACCTCAGACTCTCTGTTTCCTAACAGCTATGCACATAAAATATTTCCAGTTTGTTCTTCTGTTTCTTCCTGCATGTTTATGGCATAGTCTGTTCTCCTTCCACACAGACAAGGAGATAACAAAGAATGCGCAGCTAGGAAGTATCCATCAGAAAGGCAGCATCTTCTGATTTGGAAATATCTGTAAGTATTTACTTCCCCAGAGGTGCTATGACTTTTCCAAGCTGGGGAAAGCTTATTCTGATGAATGAGCTTGATAGATAATGAATGTGGAATTAATGTTCTTTGGTTTTAGAATCATAGAATCATTTAGGTTGGAAAAGACCCCTGGGATCATTGAGTCCGATTGTAAACCTGACATTACCAAGTCCACCACTAAACCATGTTCTTAAGTGCCACATCTACAAGCTAATAAAACTTTAAAATACTTCGGAAGAATAGCTGAAAACATCAACCACATATTTCATTGTTCACCTTTAAAAAACATGCTATTTTTGTCATCTCCCTACCTACACATAAACCAATGAACACCTTTCTTAATCTTACCTGGATTATCATCCTAATCAGTAATACGAATGATAATGTGTCAGAATTAATGAGTGATTATTCCTACTATCTCTACTTTTACCTGAAAATGTACACTGTATTCTTAAGTCATTTTGAATACCATTTATTTTACCTGACTTCAAATGCCTCAAGTTAGATGTCTGGTTTAATCCAGTTTTCTAGTATTCTTTTTATGCTCAGAGGAAAATTTATTTCTTTCAGGAAAGAGATTAAATCCTAAGAAAAGTTTGAGATATGTGGAAAGAATTTTTGGCAACAACTATCATGACAATGTATAATAATAAAATTTGCTTCGGTTACAAAAAAGATTTCTTATATTGCAGTAATTGTGTTTTGAAATGTCTTACAATTCCATAAAACCCCTCAGGTTTAATACCTAATCCTGAACAGGATTTCTTTCACAAGACTCAGAGGAAATAATTTACATGACTTTGGTGCCAACGATACTGCTGAATCTCCTGTCCCACATATGCATTTTGAATGTAATTAAAAAGTAGCACTTTCTGTAACTGCATTACTTTAAAACCGCCACAAAAACACACTGGGGCTTGAGGTCAGCTATATTTTTTTGTAAATTCCAGGAATCACAGAAGACTGCTTGTCTGCAAATTGCTTAATTAATGTAGAGTAGGAAAAAATATTTGGATGGAAAAGTGATGCTGGCAGAAGACAGACAAGTCATGCTTAAAGAAACATTGAATATACCAAAAGCAGTTAGAAATATATTTCTCTTACTACTTAGCAAGACAACTGAGTGGGACCCTATATGACACAAAACTGTCAGGTGTTTATTTTAATATTGTCAAGAAGATTTTTAAAACCTGGGCATGGTTTATTTTATGTAGTCCTTAGCCCTCCAGAACAGAGAAGAAGTAACTTTCACTCAATGTCTAAAAAAACCCAAGCATATTTAATAGTAACGTCTACATTTTTTTATTTTATTTTATTTTTCCTGGCATTTTGAAACAGTCCTAAGTTTCTTTAAAGTTACTACAGTAATGATCAACCCTTTGATGATGGTGTCTGTCAGTTTCACAAAACTGGAATGAATTTCCTGTGATAAAGACTTTCTATAGTTACATATAATTTAATAAAACACAAGTGACAATATCCAGATATCGGTAAAACAAATCACTTTAGTTCCCTTGGGTAACAGCAGAACTTTATCTACTTTCACACAATGACAAGATTTTTTCCTTTCATCTGCTATGGATTTATGCAAATTTCATCAAGGATTTTTTAATGCAAATTTCCCGTGAATTAAACTTTACTGTAAATTAAAAAAAAATAATCTATTTGACCATCAAATAAAACTCTTAAGATTAACTAGCACTCTGAACTCTTTATTCATAAATTACAATTTAAATGCCATTTTTGTCTTCTGCAAAATTTTGTTAAAAATAGCATAATTTATTTGAGTGAGAACTAGGTTGAAAATATCTCCAATCTACTGATAATTTATTGGGAAGAAACATTTTTTTGCTCACTATCATCATAAATCCAGGTGTAACATACTGTTATGAGCTGCCCTAAAAGAACTGCACTTAAGTGGGGAAAAAAAAAGCAAAACAAGAAAAAACCCAAACTGGAGGGAAACAACCTCTAAAATGAAATTGAGGAACTGGTGGAGATTTTAACTTGACTAAAATAAATCTTAATTTGGAATTATTTGAGCTTTACCTAGCAAAAATATATGAAAGCTTACAAAATCACACTCTTTTAAAACACATTAATTCATTGCCAGGAAATTAATTTCATACAATAAATTTATTTTCTTGCAGTCTTAGGAGGAAGCAGGACACCTTTTCTTGCTGTTGTGTAATGACTGTAGTCACATTGTAGTGTTCTGCTGAAGAAAGTTTATTTGGGATGAAGTATCAGAAGTTGTTCCTACATTTGAATGTGGTAATTTACAGCAACGAATCGTGCTTTGCTGGAAAGGTTTCTTAAGAGTTAACTTCCTGGAGATCGTTACTCAAGCCCAGCAGTTCACATATTACCTTATTACCCATATCTACAGGATAAGAATGATTACCGTTTATAAAGCTAGAAAACTTATCTATAGGTGGCGTAACTGACAGTAGTAGAGAGGTTTCACTTAAAAAAATTCACGTTAATCGTTCTTGGTAATTCTCATCTTCCTTTGTGTTTCTAAATTTATTCATAAATCTCCAGGGGCTACTTAAAAAAAAAAAAGTTTTGTGAAAGCTAAACTGAAGGTTCTGTCATTTCTGTCACTATTTTGACAACAGAAATCAACATTTCTTTGAATGTTAATGGTGAAAAAATCCAATTCTTAAAGTGGTTCCATAGGGAATATAATTAAATTGGCTTTTCAAAGCAGGCCTTTAGATATTAATTCTATAAAGACAGAAAAAATAAAAAGATGGAATTCACATTCCTTTTCTTATTAATACACATTCTTAGCTTTTGTATTCTAGTAGTTGGAATTAATGTAGAATAAGATGTATTTATTTTTAAAAATAAATAGAGAGGAAGATTTAAAAAAGAGTGTGAAAAAAATGAAGTGTTCTAAGGAGGCCAATTGTATCCTGGGGTGCATTGAGAAGAGAGTGGCCGACAGGTCGAGGGACGTTGTCCTCCCCTTCTATTCTGCCCTGGTGAGGCCACAGCTGGAGTCATGCATCCAGTTCTGGGTTCCCCAGTTGAAGAAAAACAGGGAACTGCTGGAGAGAGTCCAGTGGAGGGCTACCAGGATGATTAGTGGGCTGGAGCATCTCTCGTATGAGGAAAGGCTGAGAAAGCTGGATCTGTTTAGCTGGAGAAGAGAAGACTGAGAGGGGATCTGATCACTATTTATAAATATCTAAAGTTTGGATGTCAAGAGGATGGGGCCAGACTCTTTTCAGTGGTGCCCAGTGACAGGGCAAGGGGCAACAGTCACAAACTGGAACACAGGAAGTTCCATCTCAATATGAGGAAAAATCTTCATTAACTTGAGGGTGATGGAGCACTGGAACAGGCTGCCCAGAGGGGCTGTGCAGTCTCCTTTTCTGGAGATATTCAAAATCCGCCTGGATGCAATCCTGTGCAGTCTGCTCTAGGTGATCTTGCTGTAGCAGGGGAGGTTGGACTAGATGATCTCTAGAGACCTCTTCCAACTCCTACCAATTTGTGAATCTGTGAATCTGTAAGATTTTGAGTAATTGCAAGGAATGGATATGTTTAAATTAGCTTGAATTTTTCTTATGGTTTTACAGACAAATATTAAATTTGTCTTTTATAACAGAGAAAATGACACAAGAAACTGGAAATAGGGTTAAACTGGCCAGAAAGAAACATAATCTTAATTGAAATATCTGGGAAATTATCCTCTCTTGCAGTTCCTGCTGTTTACGTCATCTAGGAATGCCATGCTTGTACAAACTTAAGCAGAAATCTAGAGGTCTATAGAAGAAACATCTACATCATAGTTAAATACTTTAGGTGACCTTGAATATTCAGGGAAGATAAATCTCTTTTTAAGTCATTATTCTTGCAACCTGTTTCAGATATGTAAGCTAATATAAAACATATAAGCTGGTATTTGTAGTACCTTAAGCTGGTGTAAGATGTACTGGCTGTAAAGGAATGCTATGTTGGCTAGCTCAGGTATCTATACTTTAGATCCAGTGTGGATTGTTTAGATGAATCCACGTGCCATAGCTTGCTAAGATCCAAAACCTGTCTTCCCTCTGTCTTAGACCCTGTCCCTCAAAACTTATTCCAAGGTCATCTTTTTAAGGAACTAGGTCCCTTCACAGCATCACAAACACTCTGTGAATTATCAGCTCTGAGCTTATGAGAAGATAAAAAAAATTGCAACCAAGCTAGTCAGTGAGAGAGCTATGCCAGACTCATAAATACACATACTGTGATCTTCACAGCAAGACCTAAAAATCCAGGCCTTCTTTAATTACAAAATGAGAAAGTCTGGAGCTGTTCTGCTGTGGTTTTTAGGCACCAGATGTCCTGGAAAGGGAAAAAGAGTTTAGAAGCAAGAATGTTTAAAATAAAGTATGAACAGGAAGAAAGCTTATACTCACACATGGCATATTAAGTCACATAAGGCTCATCCTTCTGAGGTTTAAAAATATAAGGTTAATTTTGGACTTATATAGTTAATTACACAATTAAACAGTGTCGCAGTATCTTTTTTTTTTTTGTTAGTGTGGATCCTTATGCAAAACATATGAAAGTAAATGAAAAATAGCTATGGATTTCACTGAGTTTAAGATCAGAATCTTTGAGCTGTATTTTTACGGAAAAGTTTCTTATTCTTTATACATTATAGACTGATGAAAGAGCAAATGGAAATAATCAAACAAATAGTATTTTTTTTAATGATTACTTTTCCCCTGGAGCCCATAGGCTACTTTCTTTTCTCTTCTGCTCTGTTGTTTGAACTCATGCTCCTGAAGTAAAAAGACTTTGTTTATTTTGGGAGGGTCTAGAAAATATGATGTTATCATTCTTAGTACCGAGAAAGAAGGCCCTCAGGATTGTCTAGCCTGTTTGAGTCTGTGCTGATAGTTTTAACTTGTAGTCATTAACTGGGAGAAGTTGACTATGGCCTATCTTGGCTTGGCTTAGCTCTTTGATTACCCTCTACCGAAAAGGTCTCACAATCCTGTGTAGTCGCTAAGAAAAAAAATGTTAGACCTTTATAGAGTTTTGGGAAACTGTTATGCTGCTATAACTAATAGCTAAGGAAGCAAACAGCCAAATGTTTAATGGAAACCAAAGGAAAAAAGCTGGTAATCAGACTATGTTAAGAAAATATAAAAACAGCCCCGAGTGGACCCAAGACTGAAGCAAACTTCCATCATGAGCATCCTATTCTTCCTGCCAAAGACCTAATGAAGCTGACGAGTCCTCTTTACCTCCCTCACTCCCATCCTTTGAGAAGAATGAACCTACAGGTGTTATAACTCAGAGGTATGCCAGGGGTTAGCCTAATCCCAGGGAAAGGGGGTTGCTACGAGGAAGCTCATGTCCTCACTGTGTCAATGATTTGTGAATGTTACTTTCATTGTAATTGGCCTGATAGTAACTGTTGTGCTTTAATTAGACTGCTAATACATAATTAGACTAGTAATAAATTATAGAATACATATTGGTTATGCCCATAGACAAATTTTAATAATAATTTTTTCAATAAGTATGACATTACTCTGTCTAAATTTCAAGAAAATCCCAATCTCTGCATAGGTCATCTGGACTTGGTATTCATTTACATGGTCGTTGGATCAGCTTAATTAAGGAAAGGTATATTGTTATCCCTTTTGCCTATCATATGTACAATTATTATTCAGTGGGGCTGTGTGTTGCTTTTTCTCCTTTGCTAAGGAACCTACTCTTTGTTTAGGAATCTACTAAAGCATGAGCACTGTGGAAGACCGCAAAAGTTACATTTAGGCTAGTAAATTAAACATGTCTAGGACTGTTGTTTGGTGTTGAGGCCAGCTGGCAGAGAACAGCTTGCATTCATATTATTAAATTCTCTTACTCTCCAAACAGTATGGCCACATCCTAATTAAGAATCTTCCTTCTTCTATGGTATCTCCCAGAACATGCTTGGGAATAACTGGGAAAAGTGTTGCTTGGCTCAGGCAAAACTATGTCAGGGACTGTTTTTAAAATTGAGCATTCTATTATAGAAAATTGGTTTCTGGTGACTAGGAAGTGGTAACGTAGATTGGGCTTAAACATCTGATCCACCTATATAGTTACATATTTCCTTCATTACGTACTTAAATATTGTCCCATCATAATAAATTAACATCTCTCAATCATCTATGCAATTAGCTGCTTTGCATGGTAGAGAAGTATATTTATACTATAGTTCAATGATGGAAAGCTAAGGCACAGAGGGTAAGGCAAAGATCCAGTTATATTCATAGACTACATTTACTTACCTGTTTGAACTTGATCCAGCAAACAACTCTGATTTATTAATGGTTTTAATTATATTAGATATGTTAATTAAGTAATTTCTCATATGTTTTAATTTGAAAAGCCTTAAATAGAAGTATTAAACCTCTTTTTTTTTCTTCTTCTTTTTTTTTTTTAGAATACATGTAAGTGAAACAGCACAAAATAACTCAAATATATGGAAATAGACACTCCCTTCCATCCACTTGACTCCACCACTTCTGGAAACGCAAAGAATTTTACAAATTTTAACACAATTGCAGCTCAATGAATATGTCAATATATGGGTAAAATGCTTCTAGATTAAAGTGTGTTTATATGAGACTAGAGATTAAAAAAAGCAAAAGATTCTAGTTCTTAGAGGATGTTGTTTCAAAAACAAAAAAGAGAGAGAACTTGACATAGATTATTTGTCAAAACCATCTGTGAAATGGGAATACTGAGGAGATTTCATTTTAGAAATATTTTCTTCCGATGTTACATTTCCACATTGAAAGTGATATTACTGCATAAATTCCACTCAAAAATTTGTTTGAATACAAGGCATGGCAGAAATGCAGTAAACAAACAATTTCAAGTCATCTGTATGTGTAAAAGTCTATTTATCATAGAGTTAGTATGACTTTCAAACTAAGATGAAGTATGCAGTTATTAGGTTCCAAATTATACGGGGCTATATACCTACACTTACATAAAACACAGTGTGGGTTTTGTATCTGCATTTTTTTTTTCTTAATTGAAAAGCTGTTATTTCCAGTGGCATAGTAGCAATATAGAGATTCATTGGTTCATACCCATACGCACATTCATATGAAGCTCAACTATGTGAAGCACTCAACCATGTAATTGACTTAAATAAGGGATGTTGACAAGCATTAAGCTATTTTCTAAGTAGAAGTAGGATTATACCCATTCTTAAAACTAAGAACATGCTCAAGTGCATTGAATCAAGTCTGAAAAGGGGACAGTACAATTTGCTGACTCATCATCAGCACTTACTGAAATATTCAGAGCTCTTTTTTTTTTCTGGTTTCTTTTAAAATGCTTTGTTTAAATGCTAATTAGGTTTGTCCCTTCTCTGCTTGGTAGAGTTTATAGCTTGAGGTTCCATTACAGCATATTCAGACTAGTTCAGGTAAGAGAATTAATACCTTTGAAATCTTTAAATCTGAATAGTCTTTAAAAAGATTTAGCATAGTCCTTTTTTTATTTTTTTAATGAGGATAGCCTATTCACACTGACAGATACCTGCCTTGTCTACATTTCTCTGCTTAAACAGAATAACTTTCCATCTCTGAGACTTAAAATTTCAAAGTATTTTTCCTATCCACATTGTCTTGTAGCTGGCCATATTGCAGAATTCATCTCAGAATCTCCCTATCAAATCTGTTCCTTCTCTCATAAAACACTTCGAAATTCATAGGAGAGATACTCCTGATGAATGTATTGCTCACAGCACTACGGAGTTATTTTGACTCTCCCAGTTTCACTCTTCCATTAAGCATCAGTAAAACAAAGCAGAACAGTTTTCAAAAGAAAAATAGAGCATAACTAATCCACATTGTCTGATTTCCTCTTTTTCACAGGGACAAATGACTGAGGAAACACAAGGTCTAAATTCAAGTCTGGTGCAGTGAGAATTAAGTTTCTTATCCATTAGTGTTTTTCTAGTCACTAACCTATTAATCCAGGCCTGTTATTTTCATATTCTTCTGGAGAAGCTGGTAGCAAGCAAAGTTTCTGATTTTGTCCTTTGGCTGTGTTTATAGCATTGGCAGATGCTTTCCATGTTTGTAATCTCATCCCTGGATGTGGGTGAGCTCACAGCTGAGCCGTGTCTGGATCCAGCTTCTTCTTCTTCCTCCTCAGATGTCCTGATTCTTTGAGAAGAGAACAAGGAAATCCTGACAAGTAAGAGGTCATTACTCTAGCAAATTCTTCTCTGAATGTGCAGTGCTACTGCAGGCAAAAATGTGGCATACACCTGCCCCGTACCTGGGACACAGCTAAGATGTGTACTCAGGGAGCAGCGTGACTGAGCACACAGAAGAGCACACATCCTGCAGTGTAAGCACAGGCAGACCATGCCTAAATATCAGAACTGGCATGTAACATGGCTATTATAAAAAGTAACACAATGATATAAAGGCAGCAGTTGCCTGAAAAGATTGGGAGGCAGGCGTGAGGGGCAGGGTGGTGGTTTTGGAGTGAAATTCAGAAATGTTGCTTTAGAGTGCCGCTTCTCAAAAAGTGAATAAGGAGGTTTAGGGGGCTTTGACTAGATGAAAAGCATCCAGCACTTCAATTAATAACAGAATCCTTGAAGGACATTCATCACAGGCAGCTACTTAAAGAAAAATTAAAAAAAAATATGGAAAAAAGAGAATCTCAAAAATATTCCTTTGATTTTGGTGATTT
>VWZZ01006216.1:0-11737 GCA_013399095.1 Psophia crepitans | reverse complement strand
AAAAGAAAAAGAAAAAGAAAAAGAAAAAGAAAAAGAAAAAGAAAAAGAAAAAGAAAAAGAAAAAGAAAAAGAAAAAGAAAAGAAAAAGAAAAAGAGAAAGAAAAAGAAAAAAAAAAAGAAAAAGAAAGGAAAAGTCTTATTACTTGCAGGTGAAAAGTATTTTTGTGTTTTATTCCATTTCAGATGTGTCACTTCAAGGTCACTTAGCAAATGTTCTCCAGCATTACACTTTTTACTGTACTAGCACACCTTTTATTGGGTGCTAATGTACATTCTGTGTATGGATGTTTATCTATAGATTTACAGATAGTGCTTTTACACTTTACTGAGAAATTTTTCCCTAAAGAATTTTCAAGACAAAAAGTTTTAATGACGATGCTGCAGTTTTGTAACATTATTCCCGAATTGGAAGGTCTTCCAGCATTTTGACCAAAAAAAAATAAAAAAAAAAAATCTATAAAATAAGAATTTTAGTATTTGATTAGTGGGTAGATATAAATTGTAGTGATTATCTTTGTACTGCCACTCATTCTCTCTTTTTTTTTTCTCTTCTATTTTTTTTTCTTTCCAGTTCCAAATTGTAATGAAAGTAGATCAATGTCTTATTTTCTGGCAGATGTCAGTGTTGATCGGACTGCCAGTACTCTTAAATGAATTACTTAGTTGACTTGTTCAGAATAACTTTATGTTGTATTGTAGTGTTCACTAACCACAGCAGATGGTTTCCCACTACCAGTCTGAATAAACCCAATCTGAAGTCTTCCATTTGAGTACTGAATAAAAATAGCATCTGGGGTAAGGACATGAGTGTAGAGCAACTCCAGTTTAGGAATAGGATTGGGAATAACTCTGCATTCAGCTTTGTCTTCGACTGCAAGAGTAATTTAGCAGGGCTGAAATTCTGCAGATTTTCAGGTGGGATATGGCTGGTTGACTTGCTTTTGTCTGAGTAAGACAAGCTGTAAATTTCCTTGTTGAACTTCTCATTACTTCTTCAAATAAACAAACAAAAGACCTGACTGTTCTTCTGCTTAAAGGGTCGTATTATTTCTCAATCCAATATCAAAGCACTTATCGAAGGCTCCTGCCAGAGGCAGTGAATTATTTTCTAGAAATATCTGCAGCTCTTTCAACTTACAAAAGTGAAGAAGAACGGACCTCTGGCTCCCAGAATGTACTGAGAAATGTATGCTATGAGCTATCCTATAAGTGAAGTAGGTAAATGTCTGGCTGTCCTTGTTCTGGTAACCTTGAGAAACAATTGACAAACTGAATACACACAGCTGTCACATCTTCTACTACCCAAGCTTGTAATAAATGTTGTGTTTTAGGCAGTATATAGTAATAAAAATGCTGTTTCAGCTTGCGGCCACTGAGTCTGGGTTTGTATATAGTTGAATAAAACAGGAAATACTATTTTTCACATAGTTTGTGTATTTAATTTTCATACTCTCAGCCATAAAGAATGCTTAAACACAATGTTGAGTAAAATGATTTAGTTGTTCAAAAGACTTTCCATACTGATGACATGCACAAAATGAGACACAATGCAAAGTCCTAAAATGACCCTTATGAAATAGAGGTGTGTTTGTTCTTCACATATGCAACAACTTCTGTGTTAGACACAGTGACACTTCAACATGAAACCCCAGAGTGTTAAAGAGCCTGCATGATTTTCATGACAGATTGCATTAAAAAGCTACAACAGCATGAAGTTTGTGATTTATTAGTAAGCAATTAAAGTTTTATGAAAATGTGATTTTTATAAGTCTGGAAATTTATTTGAAAAAGTTAAGTTTGCAAGAATATAGGGTGTCCTAAATAACAGCAAGAATGAAGAAGTAAAACCAAATAAAAAAGGGGGTGGGAGGAGGAAGAAGTGAGATAAAGAGCAAAAATTTCAGGGTAGTTCTGGAAGTACATTCTAGTCTATAATGCGTTATACTTCCAAGAGTACTGAAGTTAGGACTATGCCAGTTATGAATGAGAAATACACAATTCAGAAAACTATCAAATTTAAATTGGAGCAGATAGTTTGCAGTAAGATGAAAGTCAGAAACGACTACCAGAAATGTTTCATTCCAATTAACATCCTGTACCAGTAAGAGAAGAAGCTATTAAAAGGACTTGAAAAACAGAAAAAAAAAAAAAAGAAGCTTTGCTAAATAAAATTACAGGAATAAAAATAATATTAATTGCCCTTAACCTTTATATAAACTTTATTTCTTCTGCTTTTATGATGTTCTTGGATCTTACTGGACTAAAAAAATTGTTATTTTATAATTTCACATTGAGAAGTGCCCTCCAGGTCTGATCCGCTATGTCCTCCTTAAGGAAAATCAACTTAACATAATCCTGAAAAGGCTTAGTATCTCCTGCAGAGTTTTGAATATTATCAATACTCACTGAAACAGAAATAAATCATAACCGTGAATGTTCAGCACCTTTCAGGAAAAAGCCTATAAATATTAAGACTGCATATTAGAAGCCTTGTATTCTGGAATTGGTGTGCATAAATCATAAGGGGTCTTTAAGTATCAGCAGATAGATTGGATACTTCACAGATACAAGAACAATCATGAAACACATTTGAAACCTCTGAAAGGAACAAGAACTAAAGCAGTGAATGCAAGAAAGAAAATAATCAGTGATTAACTATCATTCAGGAAAATATTCATTCTTCTGTTTACACAGAGGAATGAAAAAAATGTCTGGTAAGGAGAAATTTTAATGTTTTGAAAAAATTTCTGAGGAGATTTTCAAAATGGCTGTACTGGTAGAGATCTACCTCTCAGAAGTATGGATACACTTTGGAAAAAGTACAGAAAAGTTTGTGTACTCATCCTCAATCTTCTGTTTGTTGAACTTCTCACTTCAAGAAATGTACAAGTCAACTGAAAATAGTCGAAAGAGATTAATGGGCATTATCAACATCTTTTATCTTTGACTGAATGTTTTGATTAGTCTACAGAGCATGAAGAGGGGATGGCAGTATGAAAATAGCTTTCAGTTATGCAATAGGTTGCAAAGATGTAGGGACTTGTCTGTTTCCTGTTCCGTGAGGGACAGGACAGGACAGGGCAGGAAAATGTAAGACAAGACAGAATAGAATAGAATAGAATAGAATAGAATAGAATAGAATAGAATAGAATAGAATAGAAGTAGTAAAATAAAAAGTTCAACATTAAGAACAGATGACATTGGATAAATTTTAGAGGAAAAATAACACAATCTTTAGGTTACAATAGTGTAGAAATATTTCCTGTGAAAATTGTTGAGTCTACTATCACTGGAAGAGAAATAGAAAAAATGAATAATTTCTGAGAAAGAAACTGAAGTAGATGACCTTCTGTCATCACTTCTAGGTAAATTTTTGTAGGTCTACGATTTCCCCATCCCACAAACTGGATGATTTCTCCTGATAATGTTAAAAAAGGTTATCAAAAATCATATAGAGAATTCAGAGATTTTGCTGCCTGATTCAGCATAGTAGGCAGTGTAGTTTTTAGTAATCTAAACAAATCTAAACTCTTGAGAGGAAAAAAAAGATCACTTCACCTTTAAACACTCATAGTGATTTATCTTTCAATATTTTTTCTTGCAGACAATAGATGTATGTTAGCCTGGTGTTAGCTTCTTTTCAATTATGGGATAAACCTAAGAAAACAAGTATTCTTTTCATCCCACTTCACTGTAGTAATTTAATGTAAAAATTGAAACATTCAGTCAGAAATAGTGAAAGGGCCCAGCTTTAGAAAACATAAGAAACACTCATTGCAACCATCTTAAAAAAAAATCTTTGTTGCTGAAAAACTGTTGATATAAACACTAAAGAAGGAAATGGGTAGATCAGGGACTCAACTACTAAAGGACAGAAGCAGGTAAATCATGAAGGGACTACAAATAAACAGTATTTTTCTTCCCTCCTCCTCCTCCCACCCCCCCACGCCCCCAATTTATGAAAAATGTAATTCTACTTCTTTCAATGAAATCAGAAACAGAAATTTAGAAGAAAAAAAATAGCTTTATATTTACCTGTTCATGCTGGAAAAGAAGAAAATGTCACTTTTTACATGAGTGGAATCAAGATTATAAAGCTGTGATCTCATCTGGATTTTCAGTAATCTTTTATTGCCAAAGACATTTGGAAAAGCTCCATTTTACTATGCTGGTTCCAGCTGGCTCAGTGTAACAGTAGAGGCTTCTCAATAGCCCACTCAAATTCTGCCCGAGAAGTTCAGTATTTGGAAGTGTAATCTTCAGTATCATGCTTCAGAATCAATTCTTTTTCAGTGTGCTGTGAGACACAGCCAAATTTTTCAAGTTTTACGTAGGGAGATGTAAATCCAGTTGATGGCATCTAGGTTCAGATAGGTAATGCAAAGACTACTGCTTAAAAATCAGTGGGAATGGCAACTTGGTGAAAAAAGACAATGATGATAGTCACCAAGGGACCAGGTAAACATGTCAAAGTCTTCAAGCGGTAGAGTGGCAACCAGAAAACCTTGGGAAATATGTTCTCTGAGCTACGTTCATGTTCTGGAATACATAATCTCTGTTGTAAACCAAAGACAGGCAGTTCCATACAGTTAGGTAAAGAACTTCTGTCTATAGTAGTAGTAGTAGTCATAGTAGCAGTAGTAGCAGCAGTAGTAGTAATAATAATTTTCTTTCGTAGGGACATGGACAGTGGGATCGAGTGCACCCTCAGCAAGGTTGCCAATGACACCAAGCTGTGTGGTGCAGTTAAAATGCTGAAGAAAGGGATGCCATCCAGGGGGCCTTGATAGGCTTGAGAAGTGAGCCCATGTGAACTTCATGAAGTTCAACAAGACCAAGCGCAAGGTCCTTGTCTTGTCCCACTCAGTGGGTTGTGAGAAAGGTGAATCTTTTTATCTCCCAATGGCATGAGTTCTGCTAGGCAGAACCACAATAACTGGCAACTGTGAGGATAACGGATAAAACACTGGCCACAAACAGCAACTGGTGCAACCAACTCAAAAGCAACAACTGGTTTTATGAGGCATTAAAAGTAAAGGAGAAGAAAAGAAGAATAGAGAGAAAAGAGGAGAAAAATAGGAGAGGATATGTTGAAACACTTGCCAGAAACAACTGGTGCAACAAACTCAAAAGCAACAACCAGTTTTTCATAACATGTTAAGAGGAAGAGAAGAACAGGAAGAAAGGAAGAGAAAGAGGATAAGATAGGCATGAAGTAAAAGGATAAGTATCACCACGCCCTTGGATCCCATGATGTCGTCACAGGGCTTGAGTCTTGGTCCACAGGTGGTGGATTGCCTGCAACGTGGTGTGCATGCCTGCCTTTGTACTCTTCTGTCCCTCCAGGACCACCCCTAGGGTGGTAACATGCAGATGAGTTTGCACAACATGCAGGTGATCTTCTGGAACATGCAGATGAGCTGTGCCTTGGAAGACTGATGTTCCAGAGTGTTCTCTGGGAAGAGAGTTATGTGTCTTCTGGCGGTCCAAGGTGTCTCATGCATGCTCAGAGCAGCTGCTGGAAAGTTACCAGAGCCAGTAGGGGGGAGCTGGGATGTGCAACCACCGACCTTGCATCCGTGGTGCTTGTGCCATCCCTCACCTCTTCCATGCAGCAGCCACAAATTGTTTACTGCCCCGGCTCTGCAGTGTGCTGTCTTTCACCTTCCCGTGAGGCAATCCCCAAGCCTGAATTGTTTGAGACAAAAGGGGGTATATGGGATTTTATAACAGTCTCTGACAGTCCTGCATGTGGGTCAGCACAATCCCAAGCACAACTACACGCTGGGCAGAGAATGGTTTGAGAGTAGCTCTGAGGAGAGGGACTTGGGAGCATTGGTGGATGAGAAGTTCAATATGAGCTGGCAATGCACTCTTACAGCCCAGAAAGTCAACCATATCCTGGGCTGCATTAAAAGAAGCATGGCCAGCAGGTCAGGGGAGGTGATTCTCCCCCTCTACTCTACTTTTGTGAGACCCCACCTGGAGTACTGCATCCAGCTCTGGGGTCCCCAGAACAAGAAAGACATGGAGTTGTTGGAGCGAGGGCAATGACGATAGTCAAAGGGCTGCAGCACCTTTCCTATGAAGATAGGCTGAGAGAGTTGTGCTTGTTCAGCCCAGAGAAGAAGGCTCCAGGGAGCCCTAATTTCTGCCTTCCAGAACCTAAAGGGTACCTACAGGAAATCTGGAGGAGGACTGTTTAGAAGGACATGTAGTGATAGCACAAGGGGTAAAGACCATAGGCTGAAGGAGAGTAGATTTAGATGAAATATTAGGAAGAAATTCTTTACTGTGAGGGTGGTGAGGCAGTGGTACAGGTTGTCCAGAGAAGGTGGAGATGACCCACCCTTGGAAGTGCTGAAGGCCGAGTTGGATGGGGCTTTGGGCAACCTTGTCTAGTGTAGGGTGTCCCTGCCTATTGCAGGGGGTTTGGAACTAGATGATCTTTGAGGCCCCTTCCAACCCAAGCCATTCGATGATGATGATGATAGAAACCCAAAAGACAGAAAATATTTTTGTTTATTTTATTTAGGATATATAAATATTAGCTATTTGGGGATTGAAAATATCAGTATATTTCTTGGGCTTCCAATACTTTTATTGAAAGGTTAACAATTTAATGTTTTGGACAAAATACCAGAAGTCCAATACTGAATGTTTTAATATTTAATTACCCTTTGTCACTGCACAGTAAAAAAGGCAAAAGGAAGGTGAGGTTATTAAAGCAATAAGCATCTGCAAGAAGAAGAATCAGGAAAATAAACTGGAGCAAACTCAAACATGCATAATAAACTAAATTGGTTGATGAAATCATTCTGATTTTGAAATTGACAACTTTCCTGAAATCTTTTTCAGTTGATTCTAAAAAACTTTTCAGGAGATTCTATATGCTTTCTTATGTTTTATATAAAAATATAATTTATTTAAAGCATAATACACTAATATTATTTTTAAAAAACCTTTTTTTACTTGAACATTATACCATGAAGGCTCTCAGAATATTGAATTTTGCTCTACTGAGCCCACCAATTTATTTACAGATTTTTTTTCCACTTTCACAGATCTCAATTAAGAGATTCAGTGAAACAAAGGCATAATTAATTATTTTAGGAAATTCATGGATATTCCATAGATCAATCCTATCATCTTGGAATGGAATTTTATGTGTGTATGTATATGTATATAGAAGCATAAAGTGTTTAGTGGAGGATCTTTTTTTAGATGTAGTAATTTAAAACATTATCTGTTTAAGATTATTATCAAAATGGTAATTTAAGAAACCAATAAAATGGAAATTAGCACAATCCTATATATAATTTGTACATGTGAGTCGAATTTTATTTGCTTAACAGAACAAGTTTTGAATATCACAGTAAAGACACTGATTTATTAATATGAGTTTACAAGGTGCACTGCTCTGTCAATAGAATTTCCCTGTGCATTCTTTCTTCAGTGAATGAAAAAATTGTGAATTACAGGTTTGAAGGTGTCACAGTTTTGACAAAATACGAACAAAGTGAAATTCAGACATCATATTTCCTATGTGGTAATTATGAAAGAAATTCTAATATTTTGAAAAATTTAAAATATTTCCAACCAAAGTCTTGTACAAATCCTGAACTTTACCTAGAGGGGGGAAAAAAAAAAGAAAAAGAAAAAAGAAAAAAGTCTCAGTATGAAAGGATGTGTTCTATGTATGTCTGCGCACTCTCCATTCTCACTGATTTTATTGCAGTTTGGTGGTATTAATCATCATAAAGGAATATACAATTTATTGCACTGTGGAAGAAAGCAAAGGATCTCCTGATTTTTACCCTTTGGTCCTGATGGATTTTTATTTGTCAGCATGATCCCACCTTTCTATATGTGGGAAAAATTTCCAAGATCACATTTCTGCTTACCATTGGCAATATTTAACTAATTTATAAATAATTTGGAAGCTGTTCTATATTACTCAAGCATCCAAAAGATACTATTGATGTCACTGTCTGGTGAAAATTAGATCCTATATAAAAAAGCAGACTTCTCAAAGAAATCAATATTAAAACCAAAGTGCAAAATGTATGGATGTGAGAATGGATGGATTTTCAGGTATGTAAATAAAAGTTTTGAAACACTGGCTAGAGCCTACAATTTGCTACTCTTAAATGTCTCTGGATGGTCCCATGTGTGCTAAGACTTCAGTCTTCATTAATACTATCAGTTCATCTAGAAATATTATTTTGAAAGGAATTTGTGTCATCTGTTGCAAATGAGGTGGAGTATGATCAATACAATGTAAATAATAATAATAATAAAAAAAAAATGTTGTGGTAAAAAAGTCTAAGTTTAGGAGGTGATTTCAGACTGCATCCTAGCAGCTGACTCTGCTGAAGATAGTATTCCTGACACAAGTGAAAAAGTAACAAAAATTTGGTGTTTCCTGTTGTTTAGATTATGTATTTTACTATTCAACACGCTTTTGTGAATTTATTTTTACACCTTCTACTCTTCAATTTATTGCATTAAAGATCACTTGATCAAAACTGAAAGTGATATATTGCTGATAATCATGATGTTCAATGTCCTTTTTTTGAATCAGAGTTCAAAAGTCGAGTTATTTTTTCTTTATGACAATGAAGATGCTGCAAAGAAGTTTTAGTCCTTAGTAGCACTTATAAAGCTTCACTGTTACCTCTAAATATGTCCTGTTACTATATATGTGTTACTTTTGCAAGTGGAATTCTGCCAGCTCTCAGTCATATACTAGATTGGGATTAATCTCAGTTATCCTGTTCTTTTGGCTAGTGTGCCTCTAAGAAGCAAGCAGAGTTAAATCTTATTTTTAACATTAAAATACTTAAAAATGTGACTCTGACAATACATAAAGTATATTTTTTCTTTAGTGTACATAAAGAATAAACATATAAATTGATCATTTTTATATAGTTGTTCCTCAGAAAGGAAATGCATCTGGCTGATAGTATAAATTTGATCTTCATAGTTACAGAAAAAACTTTTATTTCAGCTTTTATGATTTTTTTTAAATATACATTTTCTAATATTTTATTAAAAATATATATCTTTTCATGTTCTTAAACAGGTAAATTTTGAATATATAAAATTAGTTTGTCCCATAAATTCTGTAAGAGGAGATAAGGAATAGTAGTCATAAATAGTAGCTATATTTTCATAAAAATAGATTCATATTTAGGGAAATTGCAAATTAAAAGCTAGAGTATATAGGAAAAGAACCCTTCATATACAGGAGAGTCAAAAGTTGAGTTCAAGCACCAATGCATATCAAAAGAAACATAGTTTAATTTAGGAGATAAATAAAGAACACCTTTGTCAAATTTCAGCTGAAGCTCGCTCACTCTTTCTTTCTTTCTTTCTCTTTCTTTCTTTCTTTCTTTCTTTTTCTTTCTTTCTTTCTTTCTTTCTTTCTTTCTTTCTTTCTTTCTTTCTTTCTTTCTTTCTTTCTTTCTTTCTTTCTTTTCTTTTCTTTTCATTTAAAAAGAAAGGGTGAGTGAGACTCATTTCAGCATAAATGTTCCTTGAATCTTTAGATTATTTCTCGGAGGACAGATCTGTAAAACATATATCGTGACTGTTAATCCATATTTTTCTTCTAAAAAGTATACCGAAATATGGAAAATAATTCTGTATTATCTATAGAATTATATATTATAAGTATGTTTTTTACAGCTAGAATAAAGTGGACTTTTGTGTTCATCTATACTGAGAAGTAAATGTTGAAAAAAAAATGGGATTTTTTGGTGTTTTTTTTCCTGTTTTATTTTTCTTTAATAATCAGAAAATGACACAATCATTTACAAACAAGTAATGAAATAGCTTGCACTAAACATATTTGACTTTAAAAGCATAGATCAAAGACTGAGACCACTCATAGTCTAGAGTTATTAGTAGGAAGGAATATCTTGGCACCACTGAAGTCGCGAGGATCTTTGCTATTCATTTCAGGTACACCAGGAATTCTCTTAAAATCTTTTAGAGCTTTGCCAAATCCTATTATCTCACCAGCCAGACCAAATTTTGTTTCCATTTTTTAATTTTAAATTTATTCTTGTTTACAGAAAGAGCTCCCTTTTTTCTTATTCTAGGTCAGAAACATATTTCATTGGATATGACAGATCTTCAGCCCAATATATTGCACATGCTAAAGTACAATAGAGGAATTAAATCATTTCAACCTTGGAAATCAACTTAACACTTTTGAAGGTGACAGAGTCAGTGCTAAACCCATTGTAAATATAGGCTCGGTGAATTCCTGCCACAGATTTGTCTAGCTTACAAAACCATATGGGAATGTCCTGGTTTCAGCTGGGAGAGAGTTAATTTTCTTCAAGAAAGTCAGTATGGGGCTGTGTTTTGGATTTGTGCTGGAAGCAGCAGTGATAGTGGAGATGTTTTTGCTGTTGTTGGGCGATGCTTACACAGAGCCAAGGACTTTGCTGCTTCTCACACCACCCTACTGGCGGGATGGCTGGGGGTGTGCGGGGAGTTGGGAGGGGACAGACAGGACACCTAACCCAAACTGACCAAAGGGACATTCCATACCATATGACGTCATGCTCGGTTTATAAGGGGCTTGGGAGGAAGAAGAAGGGAGGGGCAGCGACGTTCAGAGTGATGGCGTTTGTCTTCCCAAGTAACCATTACGCATGACGGAGCCCTGCTGTCCTGGGGATGGCTGAACCCCTGCCTGCCATGGGGAGTGGTGAATGAATTCCTTGTTTTGCTTTGCTTGTGCACACGGCTTTTGTTTCACTTATTAAACTCTTGTATCTGAACCCACTAGTTTTCTCACTTTCGCTCTTCTGATTCTCTCCCCCTTTTCTGATGAGGGGGACTGCGTGAGCGTTTATGTGGTGCCCAGCCAATGGCTGTAGTAAAACCACGACAGGGCTAGAGTGTTCTCTCCTTGAATGTTTGCTTTTCCAAGAAACATGTCTACTTCTAAACCATTTTTTTTTCCCCTCATGAACTTTTCTAAAGAAAACCCCAAAAGATATTTTTTATAGAGATGAGGGAAAAAAGCTTCATACAAAATATGTCTGAAGACAGAAATCTCACAAAAGCCCGAATTACTTCAGTTCATCAGATCAGAAGTTCATCTAGTTCAAAATTCTGTCTCAAAGAGAATTTTAATTAATTTGAGAAAATGGTAAAAGAAACTAATGTATATGAGAAGCACCACCAGTTTATAAAGAAATTTTATCTTTGTAAAGGTTGAAATATTGCTTAAAATATGCCGTTACATAATTAATTTTCATCCCTTTTTTCCCCCTTAATATAGAAATACTACACTACGTATCATGCAAATTCATAGAAGTTTTAAAATAGTGTCTTCAGAATTTGACAGATGTCTTGTACTATGATAATGAATTCAGTAAGTTAATTCCCATGTTGCATTTTGTCAGTTCAAAGTTTTTGTTTTTATTTGCATTGAGTAATGTAACAATTCAGGGGGAAAAAAAAAGTAGTATGTCCTTATCCATAATAATATTTAGTAAATGCTTTATTTAAGTTATCTAAAACAAAACCTAACTTTTCATTAATAACTACAATTAACTTTACCTCAAAAATATGTCTGAGTAGCTAAAACTATTTCTTACTATTACAGACTTTATTGCTTTCGGAATACATTTCAAACCTACATGTTTCTGTCATACCTGGCTAACTTTGTTGAGAATAGTTTATTTAATCATAGAATCTGTCGTGGTTTTACTCC
>VWZZ01006215.1:48388-91648 GCA_013399095.1 Psophia crepitans | reverse complement strand
TTCCCTCCAGTGCTTTGTCCCACGATACTCTAGCAAGCAGCTCCCTGAAGAGGCCAAAGTCTGCTCTCCTGAAGTCCAGGGTAGCGAGCTTGCTGCACACCCTCTTAGCCCTGAGGATCTTAATCTCCACCATTTCATGGTCATTGCAACCAAGGCTGCCCCTGAGCATCACATCCCCTACCAGCCCCTCCTTGTTGGTGAGAACAAGGTCCAGCATAGCACTGCTCCTCGTTGGCTTCTCTACCGCCTGGAGGAGGTAGTTACCATCGACACTTTCCAGGAACCTCCTGGGCTGCTTGTGCTTAGCTGTGTTGCTCCTCCAACAGATGTTGGGATGGTTGAAGTCCCACATGAAAACCAGTGCTTGTGGACACGAGGCTGCTCCTATCTGCCTATGGAGGGCCTGGTTAGCTCGGTCGCCCTGGTCAGGTGGTCTGTAGCAGACCTCCACAATGATGTCCTCTGCCCCTGCACTCCCTTTAATCCTGACCCACAGGCTTTCGGTTGCCTCCTCTTCTGTCCCCAGGTCAAGCTCCTTGCACTCCAGCTGGTCATTAACTTAGAGGGCAACACGCCCTCCTCGCCTGCCCTACCTGTCCTGCCTCAAATGCATGTATCCATCCACCCTAACACTCCAGTCATAGGAGTCATCCCACCACGTTTCTGTAATGCCAATAAGGTCGTTGCCCTGCAGGCGTGCGCACATCTCCAGTTCCTCTTGTTTATTCCCCATGCTACGTCCATTTGCATAGAGACATTCTGTTAGCACCTCTTCAGTCACCACTGGCTTTCAGTAGATGAGTGTTGTTATTATCATCTAGTCTTATTAGTTTGGGTTGGTTTTTTTTGCAATGGAGTTTGCTGTGGCCAAAAAAGTCTAGATGTCATTTTAAGTAAAGAAACAAAGCTTTCATTTGTTGTTCATTTACTTTCTACTTACTTACTTTCTATTCATTTACTTTGCTGGTCACTGGTAAGGGAGAAGGAAGCATTACTGCTCGTTTAAAAAACATACTTCTCAAGAAAGACAGTAACCAATATTGTCTTCAGTTCTAGGTATTACAGACACACTGCTCACTGATGGCATTCCCAAGAGAGAGGAAAGTCTAAGCAAACCCTGCAGTTGGGCCAGAGGAACCCTGAAGAGAGGCAAGGAGAAAAAATGAGCTCCTTACGGGTGCTTTTTAGTGAGAGCTGTGATTAACAGCAGACCTCACCTGCCTTTTAAAGCTCATTCCTTGCCCTCATGGTTAAAATCAAGGGCAGATTCAATGGTGAGAAACAAGGGAGCTTCGGTACCCTCTATTAGCTGCTGTCTGGGCTTTGCCAGCTCACAACAGTTTCCATCCTTCACATACATAAAATCATGGGGCCAAAGAGGTCAGAAAACCAAAGTATATAAAATTAAACCAATTCCTTCCTAACTCAATCTCAAAGCCATGCTCATGCTTTTTTTTGGAGACTGATTGGTGATGGCTGTGTTTCTGGGGGTGGACACAGGGGCCCTCTGTGGGGGATTTCAGTCGCTGCTGCAGCTGAAAGCACACGCCTCAACGTGCACCAAGATCACATTGGTTGTGCGTGGCTCCCGGGAGTGTAAATCATGTGCAGTCTAAAAGGTAGCTATGGGGTGCCTGAAATCTGAGCATACATAAGCCTATAATTCACGATTTCAGACAACTCATGTCCAAGCCACCTTGCAGCCCATCACTTCTAGCGATGCTGGCTCTCACCAGCCCACAGCCAAATTACCAGGGCGATCACAACCCCTTGTCACAGGTCTCAGCCCAACATATTAACACAGAGCATCACTGATCTTGGGATTGATACATATTTCAGCAGTGGCTGAAAATCAGATGCAGCTAATTCTGCCAAATCTGTCTATAACATAAAGCTGGGTCTTGCTCTGCTCCCATGCAAACCCCACATGGTGTGAGTTGGAGCCCAGAGTTATTAACCTGACAGAAAAGAGAATAAGCAGGGGCATCGTGGAAGCCAGGAGTGGGAAGGACTTGGGAGATCTCCCTCCTGAAGGTCCTCTGAGCAGCATCACACAGAGTATGTTTTTGCCTTTCATTTTTAGTCAAATATTCTTGGGATGCTAAAAATATATCATCATCTCTTGAAAAATGTCAATAATACTTAATGTGTCTCAGTAAGACATGCTCTATTTTAGCTGAAAGTTTTTACACATTTTGCAGGAAATATGTCATGAAATTCTGTAACCGACATCATTCAGGAGAGTTGTATTGCTTTATCTTTTTCAAATAGGCATGAATCCATGAAATGCTGCTTTTAAAAAGCTGTAAAATTGGATTTATCTGATTCACTCTTTTAATTGCTGACACAGGTGCTTTAAAAAATATGCCTAGCATGAAGTCAAGATGACATTCTTATTCCAAGTAGGTGTGTCTTAATATCAGCAGCTATTTCTTTTCAGGTTATTTATTTATGCTGACAGTATCTCAATGATGTTCTTTGGAACTTGTAAAGGCATTCAGCTTTAAATCTTCCTGCCTGATTCATGATTTAAGACACTAGCTGACAAATAGACTAAAGTGAGTCAAAATCCAGAGGAGTAAAATGGTGACATTTAGCTGCTCTAGGCCAGCCAGTAGGTGTGAGGAAGGGTGAAGTCCGTAAACTCAGGGTAATCCTGAGATAAGCAAAGGTTCATGTTTCCTTTGTGCATTACTGCCATCTGCTGCATTTTATCAACAGGCTTGTGGAGTGGGTTTTTTTCTTAATTATAGTCAGAAGAGCTCAGAAAGTAGAACAAGACGCACAAAATCCATCTCTCCGCACCAGTTTCAAAGCGCCTTATGCTGCTCTTAATTCGGTAACTAAACAGAGTTCTCTCTCAACAGTCGCTCAACTCAAACAATGTTTTCGTAGCGCAGAGTTTACAACTCAGCCATTTGCTTATATTTCCCATCATGCAAATTTGTTCCAATCCAAGAACTGGTTCTGCCACCTGAACTGCCGAAGAAATGCAGCAAAGGGGCAGAGAGATCATTCACTGGTGCTCATGATACAAAGTATAAACTGTACATTAATCATCTTCCTTGCTTAGATCAGCTAGAATAATCATCCTAATTTGGGTGGAACAGTAGTTTGAGGGATTTATATAAAACCCAAAGGAACACCAGAGTTGGCTGGTCCGATGGCAGTGGGTTAACAGAAATTATTACTGTTAGTTAAAGCTGACCTTTCTATATTCCACCCCACTGCTAACCTTGACTGGTCTTTTTAATGCCTTGTAGGCACCTGCTTTTCCCAGCAGCTTGACAGCTGCTGGCCACATCTATTCACTTGTAGTTCACAGTGACCCTGTGTCTTCTCAGATAAAATTTTTGTGCTGGGACTGCTGGTTCTCATTACCTAGTGTCATTTGTACAGGAGATAGTTCAGTACGTGGCGCATTTGCATCTGAAACAAAAGCAAATAATTGTTCTACGTATGGTGTAAGGAGCACTGAATTTCCAAATTTGTGGGGTTTTTTTTTAGCAGAAGGAATGAAGCTATGATTCTAGGCATTTGGGCCGTAATAGTTAACAAAGGAGAGTACCTAAAATTAGAGATGGTAAATCTGGCTATGTGACCAAATTAAAATCCTAGTGATTAACCCTAGTTGTCTGAATCATACAAATTCCCTGGACATTTCAAAAGATTCCCAAGTGATTGTACAGTGCCGCTATCTGCAGCTAAGGCACTGCCAGGTGCCACAGCAGAAGCTCTGCACTCCGGTGGCAGGGGAAGCCGGACTTCTCTTACTGGAGGTCCGGACCCGTGCAGCTGGCTGCACGTTCCACTTGAGCACGCAGATGAATCCCACTGCAGTCAATGCACGGCAGTATTTTCTATAAGTGGGTAATATAGTATAATACCCCACAAAGATTTGGGGGTTTTACCATCTTCTGCCCTTTGTTACAGGTAACTTTTTTTTTCCCCTAAAGCTTAGCATTTTAAGATTAGTCGACAGCTTCCTGATAAATTGTTACTTCACCAATATTTTATGGTTGCCTTTAAGTACAACTTGGATGTATCACTCTTTTGAATACAAATGGGTGCTGATTATGGCTTTAGATAAAAGGCAACAGGAAAAAATAGTACTTACACCTGGGTAAGATTTAGGTGGTCAGTGTTACCTAACCTGCAGAGAATAAAATAGAACCAAGGAAACAAAGACCTTTACTTTTAAGAAGCCAAGGAGAATTGGAAAGGAAATACTGCGTTAGAAAAATGCAAGTTACACACAGATAGGAGATGGTGAAAGCTGGGGAAAGGTGTCAAGAACGTGCAGAAGCCTTGCTCTCTAATAAGAATTACTAGTGTTCAGGGAAGATATTTTATAGGGGAGGCCACACCTGCCTGATTGTTTTAAAGATGAATTTCTTAAGATCACAGACCAATTTCTCTGTCTTTGCAAGGGTGACGAGAAAAAAGGTACATGATAGTTGATTTTTAAAAAAAATAAAATCCAGAAAATAAAAAATTCTTGTCATTGAAAGATGAAGAGTAATTTAAGCCTTAGTCTTGAAGTGAACAGAATACAGAAAGGAAAAATGTACTTGCAGAAATCCAGGCTGAGCAATTGAACCATTATGTCAAACATTTGTATGGTAATATAATGAGTGTCTAAAAAAATTCTCTTTCCTGTGATGCAGTTCTCCCTGACATTGTGGGTAATGAGGATATGGGTCTGTTACATGGGACAGATGTTAGAGAGAGAGAGAGAGTGAGAGGAGACTGTAAGTGCTACCACCTATTAGATGAAAAAGGTGATGGGTTATGTTCACTGGGACAAGACCCAAGTATTACGCCTCAGTGAAATCAGGGCAGTGCAGGTAATTTCCATCCACAAGAACCAGTTAGATAAGTAAATTGTAAATATGTGGGTTTCCCAATGTGTTCTTGATGACAAATTATTCACTTTGTCGTCTGCTGTCATGTGTTCTCTGGCTCTGTATCTCTGCTGCTGTGAAGAGGTCTGCTAGGGCAGGAGGATTGAAATGAAAATGGAGGAGGTAGTTATATTTTCAGCCTACAAAATTGTTTCTAGTGTCCATGCTTTAGACTAGTTTATAACACTACTGTTATTTTGATCTAGATTGTGAGGGAGATACACCTTTCTAGGATCAAACCATCACAGCTGCTCTATATAATTTCTAAGACAAACAAAAATAGAAAGAAAAAATGCCGGTCCTTTCTCCATCTGGCTGCTTTTCTGGAAGTCTCAGGGGTCAGGTCTGCCCCTCTGGCCACGTTTCAGTCGTATTGACAGTGATGGTGAATTTACCAGTTGGACTTACAATTCCTCCTCACTCATATTCAGTAAGGTGAGCTAATTACTTCGCCTCATTTGTTTTTATCTCACTAAATTTTTGGAGCTGCAAATGATGAAGACAGACCGAGGGTAAGCATCCTCACTGGCACTCAGGTGTATCAGGTGAGCAGTCTGTTGGCTGGGGTCACAGTCTGAGCAAGACTGAGCAAGCCGAGAAGGGGATATTGTGCCTGGTATTAGAAGACCTCAAAGTGTGGCTATGTCAGAAGTTAAAATCATACAGAAATCCAAATGATGTCTTCACAGTGACCTATTTGATTTTTGCCCTATGAATGGCCTACAAAACACCAATGCAGACAGGATGACCAGTGGAAGCCAGAAGGAATCACATATGCATTGCTTGATGGAAAAAATGCATGTAACAAAATAGGAAACCTAAGGAAGGCAGTGGATAACTCAGTGGAAATGCCTACTCCATCGGCAGCAAGGAACTAAGTATGTGGATGAAGCAGTCGGATCTACAAAAAATGGAAATGAACATGTTTCATGGCAAACTGTATGTTAAGTCTGTTCCTCAACAGGAACTTGGGATTCATCTGTGGTGCCTGAATGAAAACAAAACAACACAGACAGGGAAAGTAAAGTATTTATGGAAAAGATGAGCCTGTTTAGAGAGAAGAGGAAATTAATAGATGGAGTTATGAGAGAGGGATGTAAAATGATAGCACAGAGGAAGTCAGTTTGGGACCCTACTTACACTTCCTCATATTAAGGTAAGAAGTGGATAACAGCAATGAAAGGCAATCAAGATACTGAAATAAACTGCATTTTACTTGAGGCATTGGTAAGTTGTACAAGTTCTTGCTTCTATGTATCAGGGGTACAATACTGATGTGGCATTTGTGCGGGTAATGATCTTGCACAGAGGATAATTTCTTATAGAGCAATAAGTAGTGAGGGAGGATTAGAAAAAATCCTTTTCTTGATTACATGTTTCTTGCAGAGAAACTGGTCTCTAGATTATTGGCCTCAGTTATGAGTTATCATACCAGATAAACGTTCTCTGTAGACCTCCAAGAAAAACTTTGCTTGTTTCTCAAAATCTTTCATTCCTTAGACACATTTTGATTTTTCCCATGATTTTTAGTTTGAGAATTTCCTCTGTAGGGCATTACATTATTCTCCAGAAGTCAGGATGATTCAGGGACCACTGTGTAAAATCAGAGAAAACTCCCAACTCAGCAGGAAAATCTGTCGGTAAAATGGGCTGAGCATATTTATTTCATTAATCTGGCTGTCCTCACAGCAGCTAAGTGTCAGACAGCGTTTGCCAGGTAGGGGCAAAAATGGAATAGAAACACATGAAGGAAAATTCTTTGCAGTTAGTAGTCTGAAACATATCCAATAGATCAAAATGTTTGGTTGTTTTTTTTTCTTACAATAGCGGTGCAAGACAGCAGAGATCACAGTTCTGAAAGGCTGGGAAGGTAATACTTTTCAACTGAGACACCTTTCACAAACTACATCTTGCCACATACATATTGCATTAAGGATGCTACTGGGGCTGTTTCTGATAGCCAGCTTTGTCCGTACTAGAAAGTTTAAGTATAGTAACCAGCGTCAATCTAAAATTGATGTTGCAAACCAGCCATGAGCCTGTGCTACAAACACGTAAGATGGCTCCTGCCTGTTACTGAACTAAATTATATGAATAGAAGCAAAGCAATCTTAATGGCTCTACATTAGATGTTCTCACCAGTTTCTATATGAACTTTAAACTAACAGCTAAATAGCAGAGATAGGAAAATATTACTGTTGTACCTGATAATCTAAAAGCTATGTTTTCAGATATTCACTTAGCCTGAAGTAATAAAATATGTTCTCATAGGCAAGAACCAAACACTTTCAATAAAAAGGAATACTGTTTTAAGGAGAGGAGATGATCACCACAAACACATGGAGTTTTTGTACTTAAGCCTGCCTAAATGCTGTGGTTTGAACCCCAACTCTGAAGGAACTTCAATTTCTCTGCCGAGTTTGAATGTAACTGATCTTAGAAAAGGTTTACAATTCAAGGAGAGAAAGTCTAGAAGGAAAACCTTCTGAATGAGAATCTCTGGCTCGAACTTGGATAACAGCCTACATTACTATGAATGTAAACTGAATCCAAATGTGGCCCCCTTAGGTCATTCCTGACTGTTGTAGCAACATAAACATTACTTGTGCTTGAATATATGCAGTAATGTGTGTGTGTGTGTATATGCTTGCCCAGTGCTATTCAGTGCCTTATTCAAGTACATTCTCAAGGATCAGATATCTTTATTTCATCTCTCTCAGAGGACTTTCAACTGAAGTTAAAATTCCAAATTAGTCTTGACTGACACCTTAGAATAAAAATGAAAAATGGAAGCTCTTAGCTTAAGGGTAACATACTGATTATTATTTTCCCTGATAGGAAAAAAAAAACCAAAAACAAAAACAAAACAAAACAAACAAACTATGAGTATCGTTCCACAGTTTGAATCCTTCCTTTCTAGTGCACTGCAGTCTTACAAAAAAACCCCACCAAACCTGCTTTTGTATTCCATAGTGCATTTTTGATCTCTAGAAAGTAGCTGTTATTTAGGTTTCTAGCATACAGATGTCTTATTTTGGATGTCAGTGCTAAACCTAGGCTGCAGGGGAGAGGAGAGGGAAAGGGAAATAAGAGTTAATTTCGCTTTCTTTGCTTTAAAGCCACTTAGCAAATCATTGAGACCTGCTTTGTAGAGGCATTCAGGCACACAAAAGTTAGGAAGCACTCCTCATCTGCTTGCCAAGGACTGAGTTATCCTAATTTCCTTGTGTCTCTAAGCTTTGGCCTTTTCTAACACTTTAGTCTTGGGGAGGGTTACTGAGGAAAGGGCAAGAGGAGGACTCGTTTCCACTTGTAGCACAGATACGCAGTGTGCCAAAGCCTTTGCAGGAAAACATCTGTAACAGAGTCTAGACAACCAGCATAGATGAAACACTATATGGCCTAGGTTCAGCATTAAGCTCATGCACAGTATTTTCAACATCAAAAGAAAGAGCTTCAGGCTCACAGTACTGCCAATATTTAAAATATTTTACTAGATCAGGACTTCAGTTACTGTTACTAAATGAGATTTGATTAAGCAGCTCTTTGCCATAGACCATTTGGGATATGGTCATAAACTGACAGTATAGTAAGAGGTTGTAACCTTAATAAAAACACGTAGTGTAAGTAAAGTCTTGTGCAAATTTTTTTAAATTGCGTCAATTTTTTTTAATTTTCTTTTTTTTACTTGAAGGCTGGGTAAGTGCTAAGTACCGATAGTGAAGATTATTTGAAACCTAAGTTAAAACTATGATGTGCTAAGCACTTTGCAGGGGAAGCCCTAAATCTTTATCGGTTTGGAAGAAGGTTATTTTGGAACGTGACTGGATTGGCATCGGTGGCCATCATTTGTATTTTTAGATTTAAATCCTTATTCTCACCACGACAAATTCTTGTTGCCTGATCAGGCCTACCAAAAGCAATTCAACACAGATGTTCCAGATGACAAATGTAATTGATATACCAGTTTGTACAGGACATAAGATTAGTACTGTATTAAAATTTCAGCATCTGTGGGTTCCTGAATAATGTGATGTGCCATTATAAATTAGGAAATTGCAGTATCAAATCAGCTTTGGAAGAACAAGTCGGATTAGAAAGATGAAGTACAGAGAGTAGCAAAAGACTTATTGGTAGGCAATTTAAACTGGAACAGAAGTTTCTGAGTGGAGATGGTAAGGACTGTCAGAACAAAATAAACTGCAAGATAAGTTTCTTGTTTGACATTGATAGAAAGCAATTTTCACGTGAGTTTTCCTAAAGTTGCCTGAACAGGAGCAAATACAATTAACTTTAGTCTCTGAACAGACTATTTTCAAGTAAACTAATAACTATGAACATACAGACCATTAAATATTCTGGTCATGATCTCTTGCCTTTAGAAGTGGGAATGTTTGTTGCTCTGAATTAGTAATCTTCATAAATTGTAATATTTAGCTGATTCAGCATACTAAATCATGCTGTGCCTTTAAACTAGAAAGCCAGAAATTAGAAAAACATTTTTCCCCATGTTTGGAAATATTCAAAAGATGGTACTTCTGTTCAAATTTCCAATTACATAAATGGCAGTTTATAGGCTTTCCCTTAGGTGCAACAACAGACTCTCTGCCCAACTGCATCATGTCCCTGTCTGATCACTCCTTCAATCTCTGAAATATCCTGCTATTTATTACTGTGTTTACAGACAAAACCAAGGAGCAGTCATTCTGCTGCTACACATGTTTTCTGATAAGTCTGAAGTATTGTGGACTTATTAAAACTCCTGGGAAGAAAGCAGAAGCAGTATATGCTAACAAGAAATTCAGTTAGACTCATGGCATCACTTTGTCTTCAGTGGGCACTTGCAGGTCTGTAATGAGTTAGAGAACTCGCCAGCATGCTACAGAAAACAAAAAGAAGTTATTTCAAAGTAAATGAATGCTATACTGTCATAGTTGGCTGTCTTCCACCAGGAAGCTCAGCCATCAGTGGGAAACCTGCATCACCAAGCACTGTTTTTACTACCACTTCTTGGCCACAATTGTGATGCTTTTTGAAACTGTATGAGTCCAGAGGCATTCAGGAAAACATCATAAAAACTAAATCCTGTGTTGCTCTTAGGCAATAAAAGGTAAAGGAGAAAAGAGACATCTTCGGGACCTTATCTCCACCCACTGCAACCCTGTTGTCAAATTAGATCACTGAGATGGGTCATTTGTTGGCTCCAGACTCTTCTATTTTCTTTATGTAGATTAAGGCTGCATAGAAATCAAGGCAGTTTTACTTCTCAGTGCTTTGAATGAGTATCCTGACAAAGAAAATTCCATTCTGAGATATGAGCCATACTATTGTTTGCCAAGATCAACTATATTGATAAAATATTTCTTCTCATGGAGAAGTTATTTTTCTTGAGGAGCATGCTTTGACTAAAGTTACTTTTCCCTTACTATACAATGGAAGGAGACACCTCTTATTCTTTACGCTGGCAGACGTAAAGATGATGTGAACACACTCATCGAATCATGCGTTGTCTTGCATTCCTCAAGCACTCTTGGGAATGTGGCTTATAGTACATGTTGAAGTGTCAAGTGAGGTCATTTGTTGCTTTTAATGAATGCCTATAGCCTCATCACTAACATGAGATGTTGAAACGCTGTGCAGCACACTAAATTTGTAGCACACTGTAGAATCTTTGCCACCTTTTTCTCAGTCTGCCAAAATTAATCAGAAGTAACTAAATGTAAGTACTAATAAAGGTGTCTGTAGCAACATTAACTCTCCCACTTAACTTGTCAAATATTTTGATTGTAGGCTGAGTCTCTAAAGACACAGCTAAACACACAGGTAGTGGGTAATGAGAGAGAAGCAGCCAGCATTAAAATTAACAGGGCTAGTCAGAAGAGCAGTGCTTTGCAATAAACAAATTAATGCAAGCTATATAAATACATTATTTTGAGCTCTGATAAAAACCTGTCCTATTGCATTCAAAGGGGGCCTCCACTGCAGATGGGGTCCTCTGGAACAGGTAGCAAGGCTACAGCCTGTATTATTACATATATATTGAAAAAGCCAGGATAGAAGACGACACATATCCCCTACCTTATCCTGGAAGCCCAGTTCAGGCTGAAGGGCATCTAATTAGTGTGCTAAAATGATACTGAATTTGAAGCCTGTGGAGATGTGGCTGGGACAAGGTCAAAGACACAGCCAGCGGTAACCAGCATGGGACCAATCATAGAATCACTAAGGTTGGAAAGGACCTCTGAGATCATCAAGTCCAACTGTCAACCTAACACCACCGTGACTACTAGACCATGTCCTGGAGCGCTGCATCTATGTGTTTTTTGAAGATCTCCAGGGACGACGATTCAACCACCTCTCTGGGGAACCTGTTGCAATGCCTCACTAAATCTTGATGTCTTCCTGTGGGCTGCCCCAAGGTTCACATTGTCTGGCAGGGTTTACAAATATTTTGGGTCTTTGCCATGGTAAGAGATTATTCTCACAGATCTAAACCTATCATCCCTTGAAAATCTCTGCAACAGGTAACAGATGTATCTGTGAACGTAAGTAGGGCCCTCTTGTGAAACAATACACATGAAAACTCAAGGAAAATACACAATTCCTTTTAAGAGTGAAAACAGAGATTGCTTCCAATGCATATTCACTTGCTGGAGCCTGCTGTAGCGATGGCACGAAAGCACTCAGAGGCAGCTGAGCAGCCCAATTTTGCAGCCTTTTGAAGGAAGTAAATTCCACAGCAATACAGATTTTGAATCAGTAGCAAGTGAGCTGGATTCCAACTGCGACACAGCGCAAAAAAATGTTGTTAGATTATGAACTTGTTTGAAAAGCCTGGGTACAATACTACTGCTGTAAAACACGTGCAAATTAACTGTGTTGCATAAACAAATCCCTAACCAAACGTATTATTTGCTACCAGCCTCTCCAAGTCCGCATCTGCAGCACTGATGTGCCGTGGAGCTGGGAGTTAAGGCTTCAGCAGCCCCTCTTGAACAGAGAACTATTTGCAGTGTTACAAGCTACAGCAGACATAAGTGAAACAGTATATGAGTATAGACACGTGCGTGACACTGTTTCTGGAGAGCTGCAGATACAGAAATGCGGTCGCAGAGCACGGTATGCGACGCAGGACTGCTCACACAAATCCTGCAGGCTTCACTTGTTACAGATTACCTGAAAACAGGGGTTTTTCCTCCCATCGGCGATCACCTGCAATGCCTGCCTCCTTACCTGAGACAGACCTAGACAACAGCTCTCTCCTCCAGCAGTTGTCAATGCCCAGCTCGGGGCTGCTTATTTGCATATCGCTTACCCATCATGCAACGGTGTCCGTCGCGGCTTAAAGGACAAGATCCACGCGAAATATGTCACACATGGGGACCTAAGAGAGATACAACGGCGTTATTTCTTAAAGAGAAAGCCACGGTCACTTGAACTTGCAAAACCAGAGTGTCAACAACATCATCATAATAGCAATGGTGTGCCAGTTTCGGAGATATAAATAGGTTCCTGGAAGAGCATCTTTTCGGCTGGTCCGATGGCAGTGGTACTTATAATTAATTGATCACAGTCAGTTACAGATTTCTTTGTTCTTTCTCCACTCCCACTGCTGCACTTGACTAGTCTTTTGCTGCTGAAATGCTGCATAATTTTACCATCGCTTACAATCAAGTGTTATAGAAATCATGGCTGCACAGAGCAGCAACGGGCAGGGCGGAGCAGTGGTGCAGCTGCGGGGGGTCAGGAGTGTGTCCGACACTCCACATGTGCAGTTCAATCTCCCTCACCCTGCATCTGGTTTTCTTTCAGGTGCTTTAGTGACTTCACCATTTCCCTGTTCCCTTTAATTTGTAAGACGACAGTCTTTTTTGTTACGCTCTGATTTTCCGGAATAAATGAGCACCGAGTCAAGAATATATTTTTTAATCTTAATCCCTACGGAATATGCTTTCTTCCCCAGTTTCTCTGAGAAGCCAGACCCTGCAACTTAGCTCGTTTTTACCATTGTTAACAACACAGGCGCTGTTCTTCAAAGGCATTCGTGCAACGGCAGTTGAAAGTGTTACTCACTGCTGGGAGCAGAGGAGGAAAGAGGAGTAAGAGAACATCTCACCCGATATTCTGCTTTAATTATATGGCTTTCACTCCTAATACACCATGCTTACAACTTCAGGCACGCTTTGCACAGTTTAATGAAACAGAATAGTCAAAAGCGTAAATAGCAAAAATTAAGTGATGACTGCCTAAACCTTCCACATACAAGACATAAGAATTTCTCCTCCAGGTGCTTTAAGCAAAAGTGCCATTTGACTATCAGAGAATACAGCAACTGAGCAAGGCGGAGGCCCCCATTTTGCACAGAAAGGTATTTAATTTTTGGTCATCATGAGCCTCAACTATTTTTTTGATGATCGCTTCCCACAGGTGGAGGCTCGAAGCTCATAGTCTTGAGCCATCTCAGCCCCCTCTTTCTAGACTGGAGGGTTGCATGTTTTGGTATTTTCTTGTTTGTTTTTTTTAAAGAAGTCAGCTGTGAGATATTAATTCAGCTGAGAGGAATGTATCCTCAGCCACTACAGATTAATTTTCCTGTTTGTTCTTTATATGAGCATTTCTCATCTCTCTGAAATCTACATTTATTGTTCAATTATTGAAGCCTGCTGGCTGAAATGCTATTGTTCATATTTACCTTTCTCTTCCATTACCCTTTGTTTTTTCCACTGCCTTCCTTTCGGCTATGACTACCCTATAAATGTCACAAATACACAGCATACAAACAAAAGGTTCCTTTTGTGGACTGAGAAAGTCGCACTATATACTCCTATCACCAGCTCCACAGCTTCATTCTCACTGTGCCCGCAGGTCAAACCTGCAGAGCTCTGGAAATCAAAAACCATGTAGTTCTCCATAAACCCAAATGACATGAATACACTGGCAGAAACCTGCATGCTGTCATGGGTTTAAATCCTACATATATTTTTTTTTTTCCTTCCTTCAAGATTTTCTTTACCAGTTCCCAGTTTCACCCCACAGGCATTTCACTACTGCTATCCCTTCTCAAAGGGTGTGGAAGCTTTTTCTCAATGAGGGCCAACGACAGCCTTCCAGTAATTCTCCTTTGCCACGTATTAATATTTAACTTCACAGTGATAATCAACGTGATGATAAATGTGCTCCCTTTCCTGGCCCAGTAGTGGGTGTGGTGGTTGCAGACACTCACCTGTCTCCATCACGGGGCCCTGAACACTTCCCCACCTGTGAGCCCTCCCCTCCCTACCGCAGGGACATGGCCCTTCAAAATCCCAAGAGATACACGCCTCAGGGATAACGCTCAGAGCCTGGTGTCAATTATCGGAGTTATTATGCAAGACGTACCTCCACTGAGCTCCTGCCCACCCAGCCTGCTGCCCATCCAGCCATGCCCACTGGCATCAGAGGAGAGGCTGCCTGTTCGCTCAGTGCTGCGACATCCACCTTTGCATGGCAGGCATCCTGTCAGGTGTTTGGCCATGCAGGCAAATGTTACAAATCCGGTTTCAAACACAACATCACACCTTTTCTGGGAGGAAGAGAGGTTGCATACACCCCGAGGAAACCCTCACTCCAGGCCCCCCACTGCTTTAGCCTGACCCACCGATGCTGCAGGCAGCCATGTCTCAGTGGGCCAGCCCCACCCGTGGTGCTGCACGGGGCAGGGTGGCAGCTCACAGGAAGAGCCACGCCTCTGTGAGGGGCAGGAAGCATCCCCTTCTTTTTTGATATTGGCTTTTTTGGCTGTCATGCCTCCCCGCTTGTGCCCACAGCCCAACCGCCCTGCCAATAACCCCCAGTGGATCTTTGTCAGACAGGCCTCACTGCCATTATCTCTTGCCTGCCTCATACCAGCTTTCAGACGCCTCCTCACACCCCGCTGGGGCCTGCCCCATCCCGGGGCGCTGCCTGCCTCCCCACAGTCCTCCGGGCAGCATGCCACCCAAGGGCCTCCCCTTGGGGCCTCCCCCTCGGTGCATGGGGCTGGCAGGGCCGTGCCTCGGCTTGGGCCTAGCACCAGCGCTGCCATGCCTGTGGTGAGAGAGGCCGTGTCCGACCCGTCCCACTCTTCTGCAAACCGCTGTGTAAAATCTGTGTTACCGCAGAGATATTTAATAAAACCTAGGCAGTATCCAGTGTGTGAGGAAAGACACCTGCATTATTCACTGCATTCAGAGGAATAAATATTTTTAAAATTAATTTACAATATATGATTCTAGTCTGTTCTGCTTTCACAGGGAATTTTCATTTTCCCACTGTTGTGCTCTTACCCCAGCCGGCAGCTGAGCCCCACGCAGCCGCTCGCTCACTGCCCCCACAGGGATGGGTGAGAGAACCTGAAGAGTGAAAAATGAGAAAACTCATGGGTTGAGATAAAGGCAGTTTAATGAGTAAAGCAAAAGCCACGTGCACAAGCAAAGCAAAACAAGGGATTCATTCCCCACTCCCCACGGCAGGCAGGGGTTCAGCCATCCCCAGGACAGCAGGGTTCTGGTGACTTGGGAAGACAAACGCCATCACTCCGAACGCCGCTGCCCCCCCCTTCCTCTTCCTCCCAAGCCCCTTATAAACCGAGCATGACGCCATATGGTATGGAATGTCCCTTTGGTCAGTTGGGGTCAGCTGTCCGTGCGGGGCGGTGCGAGAAGCAGCAAAGGCCTTGGCTCTGTGTGAGCATCGCTCAGCAACAGCAAAACCATCTCTGCCCTATCAGCGCTGCTTCCAGCACAAACCCAAAACACAGCCCCATACTGGCTGCTGTGAAGAAAATTAACTCTCTCTCAGCTGAAACCAGGACATCCACTTGGGAAACCCAATCCTGATTCTGTTTTCTAACCACTTCTCCCTCCTACTTGCTGCATCCTCTAGGCAAGCACATTAGTTTTTTAAGAAAGCCTCTTAAATAAGCGAGATCCAGCAGAACCTGCCCTAGGGTTTGCGTGCGGGATCAGTCTCCTCTTTCATTCCAGCATGCCCTATGTCCCTGCCACCCCTCCCAACACGCCACTGCTGCTGGAGAGTCATTCCAAGGCAACCATGGTCAAATAGGGATCTCTGGGCATAAATAGCACATCGGTTATTTTATTTTTGTCATTGCTGGTAGTTCTTTTCCTTGCGTCCACTTGAATTGCTTGTTTGGTTATGAAGGAAATACACAGTCTTATTTCTTAAGACTTACTGCTATGTGAGTGCAAGTTTCTAATGTCTTTTTCTGTTGGGTGCAAGCAGCTTAAAAACCATTCCTCTGATGTCCTTACTCTGCCTGTTGCCTCATTCAGTTGTGGAGACCTTTTTTTAAACTCAGACACGTGGAGGGGCAATGGTTAAATATTCTGCTAACCCTGTTAGCCCAGCACCCGTCCCCACCATGACTCAGTCCAGCAAACCTCTGAAGATACAACCATGTCAACATTGTTTTAAAAAGCCTCAACAACCCGCCTTCCAACACACGCAATGCCCAAGTTTTATCTCCATCTAGGAGGTCTATACAAGCCTTGGGGTAGTATGCATGCCCTCAATGTCGAGTTCACCCCATTGTTTCCTAAAAATGTCCTGGAGGTCACAAATTTTGAGTGGAAGAAGAGTCTATCACTGTAAACAGAAAAGGCTGCACGGGTGCTGCTACAAAAAATGTTAAGAAAAGGTCAGGTCAGCATCAAAGCATTTCCTTCAAAATACAAGCTGTTCTGAATTGAGGAAGGATTTAAAATTTAAACTTTTACTTTTTAAACATTAGGACTTTCTGACTTCATTTTTTTCCCTTTTTTTTTAATTTTTTTTTTTTTTTTTAAATTTCTGACTTTCTGGGAGACCACTAAGCGTGTAGCAGCCAGTTCTGCTGATTATGTCTCATGGCTGGCTTCACAGTCACTAGATAAAATCCTACTAAATACGACTGTCAGCTCAGTGTATATTTTGGACACCAAGTCTACACTGTGCCTTATGTTTGGAGTTCAGAATCATAGAATCATTAAGGTTGGAAGAGACCTCAACGATCATCTAGTCTAACCGTCAATGCCACAAAGGTTCTTATAATAGTATGATGATTATTTTTCTAGAAAATTCCTTCTCTTCATAACATTTTGAACCTGAGAAATTTGTGTCCAGCTGCTAGGTTTCAAATGAAATTTTATAGACTGATTTTATTAATTGCTCAGAGTATTAATTATTAGAACATCGATTACTAGAATATTGTAAAGCAAAAGCCAGTGAACTTTCTATTACTATGTGATATAAACTGCAACAGCTGAGGCTCGCACAAACAAGTGCAATACAAAGGTCAGCGATAGTGAAAGAAGTATTGGCACATGCAAACGTGAGCTCCTAGTTTGGTCACCCAAGTGGAAATTTCATTAGGAATGTTTAATCACTTCTCCCAGACTTCTAGGTCTTTTTAGGATCAGAGCAGCTTATTTACAGAGCCACCGGTTTTCTTCATCTCAGACTCATGGAGTTCAGCAGACCAAGAAAAAAAGGTTCAAGTAACTCAATTGAGACCATTGAAATTTCCACTGGGGAGACAAAATCCAGTTATCAGCCGTTAGTCCCAGTCTCCGAGGCAGATGCTAGAGAGCTGCTTCCCTCTGGAGAGAAGAAAATATCCTCCCTCCTGCAGCACCACGGAGTCGCACCATGCTGCGGCAGAGCCCGCTCTGCCTACCAGGACAGCAGCTCACCGGGGCTAGGAAGCCCCTGTGCAGCGGTGGGTGCCCTCAGACGTACAGCTGATGCTTTCAGTGGCATCCCTGTCCCTCCACACAGGTGCGGTGCCTGCTCCACCACGCACAGTGCCTTCACCTTCTGCAGGACACTGTCTTTGTGCCACAGAAATATTGCTGTTTTCCTGACAAAGGATTAGCTGCACCGGCACAGGAGGGAAGAGGGTTGTCCCCAAAATCAGCTGCAGAAAGAAAGCATCAGCCTTTAGATGCTATCACAATTGTTTTGGCCACAACATCTACCCCATAAATCTGTAAGAGTCAAATATGGTGAACAAAAATACATAAAAATAATCTTCCTTATGATATGACCAAGTTTCTTGTGAAATCTACTCAATTTCTTTTAGCTGAGTGATAGGGAAATAGTGTAAGGCTAACTAACGGATTACAAATTCCTCTCATTAAGGCAAAACAAACATTCTGAACTGAACACAGCTCAAAGTACAGCTAGACAGTGTACCTTCTCTCTAGGCAAAGTTACCCTTCCACAGTTTGTTTTGTTGTTTAAACTGAATTCTGGAAGTATTAACTTAGATGCTTAGTGTAGGAAATAATAATTGCAAATATGCAACATCATTACCTCCGCTGAAAAAGCTGAGCTATTTCTTCAGCAAGCATTCCCTAAAGAAAGGTGTTGGAAGACTCTGAATATACAAATACCTATAGCCCACAGAGATTAAATGAAGTTATTTTAATTAATTCCCAATGGGAAGAAAGACTTCCCAAACTAAATTGTATGGAAGCTATGCAAGGAAAAAAAAGAAGACGACATGTTTTGTAATTCCACATACTTCACAAATTTTTACACCCCAGAAAACACAAAATGTTTTTGCAGTGATACAGGTTAGCTCTCGTAGGAATGAAACCCAAACCCTGAGTAGGGGAGAACCAAGTCTTACTTGGCCTCAGAAGCAAGCGCTGATAACAATGTCACATGAAATAATTTTCTCTGTTACCTTGAAATCACAGATCTATAATTTAAGAAGTCATTCCCCATCAATGTAAAACAAAGGATTGTTGATTGCATCAGGAATGCTGTGGCCAGCAGGAGTAGGGAAGTGATTGTCCCCCTGTACTCGGCTCTGGTGAGGCTGCACCTTGAGTAGTGTGCCCAGTTGTGGGCCCCTCAGTACAAGAAGGACATTGAGCTGCTGGAGTGTGTCCAGAGAAGGGCAACAAAACTGGTGAAGGGACTGGAAAAGAAATCTTATGAGGAGCAGCTGAGGGAACTGGAGTTGTTTAATCTGGAGAAGAGGAGGCTCAGGGGAGAACTGATTGCTCTCTATAACTACCTGAAAGGAGGTTGTAGTGAGGAGGGTGTCGGTCTCTTCTCTCAAGTAACAAGCGACAGGACAAGAGGGAATGGCTTCAAGTTGCGTCAGGGCAGGTTTAGGTTGGATATTAGGAAAAACTTCTTCACTGAAAGAGTAGTGAGGCATTGGAATGGACTGCCCAGAGAGGTGGTTGAATCGCCGTCCCTGGAGACGTTCAAAAAACGCATAGACGTGGCACTCCAGAACATGGTCTAGCAGGCGTATTAGTGTTAGGTTGATGGTTGGACTTGATGATCTCAGAGGTCCTTTCCAACCTTAGCGAGTCTATGATTCTATGAAAGGCAGGTTAGACATCTAAAGGAGACACGCTTTAGGAACGCACCGCAGTACGCGCGTGTCGCTCCCTGCCACCGTCCCAGCCCTGCGAGGACCGTAGCTGACGCAAACCAGAGCGCATAAATCTCCGCCGTAAGGAGCTTGCAGGCAGCGTGTCTCTCGCCTGCCGCCTGTGCTGCGTGCCTGCGCTCTGGGGGTGCCGTGCCATCTGTCAGAGGGGGTGCTGCTTTCGTCGGGACGTGGCTGCTTTCCCATGTAAATAATAGCTAGCAGTCACCGCCGTTAAAAAAGCAATACTGATTTACTCTTGCTGAGCGCACGGACCTAATTATCAGCAGGTATAAAAGTAATGAAGTGGAAGCCGATTGCGCATGGTGGCTGGGATAAAACAGCTACAGTACAGCGAGACGCTCCCTTGAAAAAATGGATAAAATAAATCAGTTTGCAAACAACTCCTTTTTTAATGGAAGACATGACGGAGTCCAACCAGCTCCCCACACTCCCTGCTGCGGGAGCGCTCACTGCAAGCAGCAGCACTGGGCAGCGGGCCGGGCCCGGGGAGGGGCGGCGGGAGGCGGCGCTGCACGCGGCCCCACAGGGGCGCGGCCTCTCATTTGCATATCGCCTTCCCAGAATGCAGCGGGGCCGCCCGGCGGGAGGAGGAGCCGCCTTTTTGCCGCTATATTTAAAGGCGTTTTTCTCTTTTCCTTATTTTTGTCCCAGTCGTGGCTTTATCGCCCTGTCGGGATGGAAAACTTGACTACACTGCCAGAAAAAAAGGAGGAGCGCTACCGCAGGATTAGCCATAACCGCAGAGGGGTCAAAATGAGGGGATTATAAATAGCTTTGGAGTAGAAAAACACTTTCGGCTGGTCCGAAGGTAGTGGGGTATCTCAATTGATTGTTCACAGTCAGTTACAGATTGATCTCCTCGTTCTCTCTTTCCCCCCTTCCCACTACTGCACTTGACTAGTCTTTTGCACCTCTGCCGGGCCCCACAGCATTTTTAGAGAGCCTAAAATCAGAACGGTACCGGTTGGAAGGGACCTCACAGACCATCCAGTTCCAACCCCCTGCCATGGGCAGGGACACCCTCCACTAAACCAGGTTGCCCAAAGCCCCATCCAGCCTGGCCTTGAACACTGCCAGGGATGGGGCCTCCACAGCTTCTCTGGGCAACCTGTTCCAGTGCCGCACCACCCTCACAGGAAACAATTTCTTCCTAATGTCCAATCTAATTTTCATCCACGACTTCCAGCCTCTCAGTTTGATTTACCACAAGGGAAAGCACCCAAAAAAGTAAAAAAAAAAAACCACAAAAACAAAACCCCACAAACCCCCAAAATCCCAACCACTTTTAAATTTACAGGACTCCAGTACCTGTTATCTCCATACTCACACTTCCAGCCAAATTCTCAGTGGTTTATTTTGCCTGGCACTGCCCGCCTCCTCCAAAGCACAGCCCATGATCTGCTAATTTAGATTAGCTGGGTGGCATGCCAAAAAGCGTATCAGGGTGCCCCTGACAGAGGTGACCCTTTGAGACAGAGTCTGCTACATAAAGCGTAGGTGCACCTGGTGGCTCCTACCTCTGCTGGGATCGCTGAGTGCCGTGCACGGTGGCCAGCATCCCTCCTGCCCGTCTGGGGACCAGGGTGCCAGAGGATGGAGAGGAGCTCAGCCACAACGGCCCCACGTGCTTCTTGCAGCCCCTGCCCTGCCTTTAGCTGGGTATGTGAGCCAAAATGTCTGCTGGCCTTTGCACCCCTTTTCCCAGGGCTCTGAGGGGGAAACAGGCAAGAAGCAAATCGACAGTGTAGTGCTGGTGCCAAATCTGGCTCTACTGCAAGTAAGGGGTTAATGAGTCAGAAACTGGGGGGTTATTCCTCCAGGGGAAACCCAAGGGCGTATCAGATTGGCGCGTTGGGGGAAACTGTGAGTTTTGTGGGAAGGGAGGATTGATGGATGATCCAAAATCTGGGCTTGAGAAATGTGGGCGTCTCAGGAGAGCCAAAGACTGAGGAGATCAGGGAACCTGTAAGCTAAAGGTGGTTTGGAGGAAGCCTGGACAGGACAGAGTGCTAAAGATATTTTTTTTTTTTTAAATAATTTTGTAGTAATATGCAGAGACCTGTCTTTCCTCAGAAAAAGACAAAGGATTTCTGAGGAAAATGGAAATATCTGCAGTAGTTAAGTTGTTTTTGAAGATTAGCTCCTACTTCTTTACGAATACAAACAGATTCATAAATACACACCGTTTAGCTAGCACAGTTAGAAGTGTTGCTAAGGACTTTTTTGAAGCAGTATAAGAACCTCACTTTTGAGAGTATGCCTGGTCACATAAAAGGAGTTTCAGAGCACATTAGAGCGCTTCTAAAAGTACATTTTACCTGCTGATGTATTTCAAGTTACTGGGGGGGAGGGGGCTGGAAATTAAAGGTATCAATAGTTTTGGTATGAGCAGAAGAGAAAGATGTGCTAACAGGGTTCAAAATTACTACATAAAGAGTGAACTTAGGCTTTACTGCAGATGCAATAAATAATGCATATTTACAGAGGGGAAAAAAACAAACCAACCAACCAGAAAATGACATTTCATTCTTTTAGGAAAGAAAATCTTGTGTTTGAAAGTTAAAGCAAGAAGTGACAACTGATTAAGTATTGCATTACACCACTCTTTGTTCTTCCTACCTCTTGATTTCTTCATCCTTCCTTATGTTCCCCTTCTCACCGATGCTTTGTTCTCTACCATCCATTCTTCATTCTTTTCTTTTTCTTACCCTCTGCTCTATACTTCCTTGCCTCATCCCCAACTCTTTTCCTTCAGAAGTCTTTCCTCCAAAGGAAGCAGCACAGAGAGGTAATTCTCCAACCCGCCTTTCTCCCACCTGCTTGGCTGTATGTGCAGGGATGCAGAGGAGATGCACCCTCCAGCTTTCTGGAGCCATGGGGACCACTGGCTGGGTGGGCTGGGAGCAGCAGCCCCACACACCAGGTCTCGTAACCAAGTTGTTGCCCCTGTCCTTGCTCTCTTCGGGAGCCTTGTTCCACCATAATGTATCAGATCTAGGTACTGGGTGTGAAGGACCTGCCAGCCCTATGAACAAGGTCAGTAAGCTGTTCTGCTCCATCAGCTATCCAGTACAGTTTTGTTTTCTTTCTCTGACCCAACAAATTTTTATTTCTGTAAATAGAAGCAGCAGAAGGGACAGCCTGGCTGTATGCCGGGTGCCCCCCAAAACCGCTCTGTCACTGCCCTCCTCAGCTGGGCAGGGCAGAGAAAATATAACAACGGGCTTGTGGGTCGAGATAAGGACTGGGAGAGATCCCTCACCGGTTACTGTCACGGGCAAAACAGACTCAACTTAGAAAAATTAATTTAATTTATGACCAATGAAATCAGAGTAGGATAGTGAGAAATAAGATTTAAATCTTAAAACACCTCCCTCTACCCCCCATTCTTCCTGGTTTAACTTTACTCCCAGTTTTGTCTCCCTCCTGCCCACCAGTGGCACAGGGGGATGGGGGTTGTGGTCAGCTCATCACACGCTGTCTCTGCCGCTCCTTCCTCCTCAGGGGGAGGACTTCTCACACTCTGCCACTGCTCCAGCATGGGGTTCATCCCATAGGAGACAGTCCTGCACCAACTTCTCCAACATGAGTCCTTCCCACAGGCTGCAGTCCTTCATGAACTGCTCCAGCCTGGGTCTCTCCCACAGGGTGCAGACCTTCAGGAGCAGACTGCTCCAGCGTGGGTCCCCCACGGGGTCCCAAGTCCTGCCAGCAAACCTGCGCTGGTGTGGGCTCCTCTCTCCACAGGTCCTGCCAGGAGCCTGCTCCAGCGTGGGCTTCCCACGGTGTCACAGCCTCCTTAGGGCACATCCACCTGCTCCAGGGTGGGGTCCTCATCATCCTCCACAGGCTGCAAGGGAATCTCTGCTCTGTTGCCTGGAGCACCTCCTCCCACTCCTTCTTGTACCTTGGTATCTGCCAAGTTTCTCTCATATTCTCACTCTTCTTTCCAGCTGCAATTTCTCTGTTGTTTTTTTCCCTCCTTAACTGCATTACCCCAGAGGCGCTGCCACAGTCACTGATGGGCTCGACCTTGGCCAGCGGCAGATCTGTCTTGGAGCCGGCTGGCCTTGGCTCTATTGGACACGGGGGAAGCTTCTGGCAGCTTCTCACAGTAGCCCCCCACTACCCAAACCTTTCCACACAAACAAACCCAATACAGATGGGGAGAGAGGTAGAGCACTGTCTCAAGAGATGCCCATCTGAGCATTTTTAGGAAGAGGATGGTGTCTTGACCTTGGCCAGGTGCTATAAGCACTGCGATAAAAACATGGAGGGTCACACCTCATGCTTAAAGAGAAAAATCTTTGATGGACCATGTCAGTCACCTGCTTTCCAGAGGGAGTTTTATGGTGAGGATCACAACAGACTTCTAGCACATTCCCATGACCTTGAGCAATCTGCCTGAGCCTGAAAGAGAGGTGGCTTTCAGGCCCTTTCCTCAGCATTTCCTGCTGGCTGGAGCTTGATTGCTCCTTACTCGCTGCCCTGTGTTTTGGATCATGTCTGAGGTGCTTAATTCTTCTCATCCAGGAGGATTTTTCTTCCTCCTTTAGGTGCATTCCAGACACCCAACTTCAGACTTTACATTCCTATTGCATGGATCAGTGACCTTATTTTTAGATCCCAAGTCTTTTACTGGATTTAATAAATTGTGATTTGGGATGAGGAAAATCTTGTTGCCACGGTAATGCTGAATCTATCTTTTGCAGGCTGAAAGGTTAACACTGGATTCAGTTCAAACACAAGAGAAGAAAGAAAACTTGACCTAAGAGAAAGGTAATGTCATAGTCTGAGAATTACATCATACCTACTTCTTTCTGGTGGCAAACAAATGAGCCCAGCAATGTATTGTCAAATGCATTTGATGAACTCTCTGAAGTCAAAGGCTATGAAGCAGCTAAATGTAGCTGTTAGCTGCTTTGCCTATTAGAGGAGCAGCTTTCTCAAGGCAATGCTCGCTCATTCTTTTACCACCATAAAAAATGTGTGATCTAATTTGGTTACTGATTTCAACTAGTGATAAGATGAAAACGAGGGAGGTTTCAAACCAAACCACTTTTGTGGGTTGGATTTTTTTGTTGGAGCGGTTGTTTTTTCTTAACCCAAACAGTAACGCTAGATCTGCAATTCCCCCTAGAACACCTTTGTACAGCTCTGCTTTTTCTGCATCTGAGCTGATGCATTTCTCAGCCTATTTTCCCCGATTTTCTTGCACTCACATAGTTACTGATTTATATTTGCTAGTGGCACATACACATGATTAGCTGTACTGTCTGTTATTCATGGCACATACATGTAGCGATCTTTACACAATATCCCCATTTCCTTTCCACGCAGTATGTTTTCCATCAGTGAGTTAGGTCTGGTCTTCCAAAGCAGAATTTCACAGCCAGGAGGATGACTTGTTCCTGATATATCCCATAGCTCAACAGGATCCTCCCAGGTTGAAGTGTTAAGTACTGATGAAGGTTAACCATTCCTACCACTTTCAGCAAAACAGGAAAATAAACTAAAACCAACAAACCCCAAACACAAAACCAATCCTAAACCACTGAAGCTGTTGTCACATCACTGTGACCAAATAAAGACATTTAGATCCTTACCCATTGTTTTGGGCAGCTTCCAGTCTGAGGAAGCACTGCCCTTACACCCACCACTGCTGTGCTGCTATAGACAACCATGTGCTTCAAGGATCTCATTATACTTGTGGGGCATCTTGGAAGTGAAAGAATGAAAAACAAAGCCCACTGTGACATTTTTAAAAATTTATTTAAAATGTGATTTTACTATTTAAAGAGTGACTGGTTTGTGCAAATTAAGGGTGATCTTTCAGAAAAATCAATAGGCAGGCAGATTAGTAAGGCCACTTACATTTCAATGGACTGGTCAGCACACCAATGAACAGCTCTCTTGATGTGCACCTGGTGTAGTTATATGCTCAATTACTGCTCCTTGAAGCATCTCCACCAAAGCTCAACCCACCTGTCTTGTCACCAGGCCCTCTGTAAGGAGCTGCTGGCTGGGACGAGCTACAGCTTAATTAAGCTAGTGGAGTTTCACTAGCTACCCTTTATTTGTTCTATCACTTTCAGACTGTAAAAGACAAAAAACACCCTCAAAGCACAGAAAAGCCAAACCCCATGTTACAATACATGACTAAAATGTACTGTCCAAAGGCATTAGCAAAAGTAACATATGAAATATTTCACGTGGCAAGTGAATGCAGAACTGCCATCCTTACTCAAAGCGGTACCCCTTTGAAGAGCCATATTCCATTTCCTAGATGCATTCTGTGGTTCAGAAATCAGCATTAGTGTAGCACCAGCACTTAACAGTTGTGGAGATGTGGTTGTGTTCTGTAATTTTATTTTTTAAACAGGTCCACAGGTTAAATGCAATTAGTAGGCTGAATATGGAAAGTAAACAGCTGAAAACATGTAGCCTGAGATGCAAAGCAATCAGAATAGGTTAGTAACTGGTCCTGCCTGGCCTTGATTTTTCTGATTTTATGGAAATTTATGTTATCGTTTGCTTTTTTCTTTTACTCTATCATTCTGAGCAGCAATTCACCAGGCTGTATTACAGAACAACTCTCCCCTATTGTAGGGCAAACTATACCGGATTTCAGAAAGGCTACTGTAACTTAGGCAGAGTGAGTAGGAAGGCATTCAGCAAGAGCAGACTGACAAGCATCAGCTTTCACTATGAAGAAACAACTGGCTGTTCAAAACCCCAGCACATAGAAATTCATCAGAGGATTGGGTTACTGATTGGGATAAGGGTTTTCTTTGCATGACTGGATTAAATATAGCTTTATCTCCTTTTCATTAATCAAGTCACAAACAGCTTGGGATCTGAACAAGCACCATTTCTGAAACTTTCACCTTTCTGATGTAAGATTTATGATAATTCACAGAGCAGATCTCTTCCTCTCTGTATGCTAAAATGAAACTGGTGAACAGACATGTCCTTCCAGACCCCAGTAGTCTCACCCAGCCTCTGCAAAGACATCATCGTTTAGATTTCATGGTGTGTACACAGCTTGCCCAGACATTCAGGAACGGTGCAGAAAGCAATGTTGGAACAGGTCAGCTAACAGCACAGTGGCTTCATATAAAAGCAGCTGTTCATGGTACAGCGACTCCAGCACTAATGTTAACATGACATCAGTCTGTGGCCTCAGAGCATGCAGAGTCATCTGAAGGAGCCAGCTTCAGTGCAGAGCTACCTCCAAGAAGTTGCAGGAAAACCAGCTGACCTGTGAGCTCTGCAGGATTCTGGGCACAGATGTCCAGACAGCTTGCACACGCTAAGAAAAAGTTTCTCCTGCCCAGGGCTGCATGGCTTCATGCCACCTACCCTGGGTCCAGGCAAGGGATGGAGAGCCCTCCCTTGACACAAACACTGCAGTGATGTGCAGCGATTCCTGCGACACTTCCATACTTCAAGCTGTGTAGGGCTACAAGCTGCAGTCCCAGCAATGCCTGGCAACTGCAGCAAGATGCTAGAGCATTTCAGTGCCTTTGGCTAGGGTTGTTCACCCATCGACCCACCACACCTGCTCTGCACTGAAAAGGGAGTTTTGCAACTTAAGTACAGCAAAACAAAGCCAAATAACAAGGCTCTGTACCAGTTTGGTTCAGTGGGTTACATACTTAGTTTGCACAGGGCTTGAGGTACTTGTTACATCACGTGAAGAGCTGAGCATACGGACTACAACACTCAATCCTCTCATACTTGTCCAGTGCCAACGCAGGCTGCGACCAAAAGGCCTTCTGGAGCATGGACACTGCAGCGTCTTCTCTTGCCTACCACAAAGGAAAGGACAGAATTCTGACCACTACAGTTAATGCTTCTTTCTGAAAAGCCTTTAGCCCATCTCCTATATTCCTATTTGTGTGCTACTTTTCAGAAGCCTGTTTCCTCATATAACCTCATGTACAAGAGGAAAGGAATTTTGTAGAGTAGTCCCCAGATCTGCAGTGGCTTGCCTGCTATCAACCAAATCTTGGGCCATACCCAGGCATCACTGTAATTCTAGAATTTTAGTTTAGAAGTATAAAATTGTTTCAAATAGAAGCAAAGTAATAACCTCTACTGTTGCCAATCTCTTCCAGTACTAAACAAGCTAGCACTTAATGCAGCAGCAAGATCCCAGGCCAGTGTTTACTGTCACCTTGCATGTCCCACAGACAGACAACACACTAACTCACTCCTCAGGGAAGACCAACTGTGCTAGAGTAGCTGCTTACCTTAGTTCTTGACACTTCAGGGAACAGAATTGGCCCTGAAGAAGTCTCAGGTCTGACTACTTAAAGATGTACTGCAGCTTACAAAAGATTTTTTATTTTCCAGAGGATGCATGTGTGGGACACATTCACATCAGGCCAGGCTCCTTGGAGCCTGCCTGGAAACTGCTGGTCCTGTGCTGATGCACAAACTGCAGGCTTTCTTCTGCTTGAAAGTTTAATTAGAAGTGATGCCATATGCTCACAGAGCTGTTGGTAAGAGCCACTGAGGAGGACTCCCTTGTTCTTTTACACTGTGTGCAATTTATGTAGTTATTTCCTTCTGTAAGAGGGAACACCAAAGCTGACCAGTGGCACTGTGGTAATACTTTAATGGAGTTCAGGATGCTTAGGAATGCATCCTAATGCACCAGGAAGAGAAATGCAGACACACATAATGGATTTAATAGAAATTCCAAAAGATGGTATGACCTGTTCCCCTTAAGAGGTATCAAGGACATTAAAATCACTTTCCAGGTAGAAAGCTTTATCTAACAGGGGCCCAATGATGTAGCCATCCCAGTGAGTTTCACAAAGCTGATGTGATGTTGGTAGTGCACACAGGAGGGGATAGGATACCAAAGCCAAGGAGTGCAGTTCCCTTTCCAGGATGACTTTGCCCAAAGCTGAAAGGCAACAGTACCCTCTCACCTTCCTGGAAAGTGATCAAGATAAATGCATCAATTACGGGGTGCAGATGCCAAGGTGTGTGGCATAGTCAAGGACTCCCAGGAAACGTGGCCAGAAAACACCAATGTAAGGATGAACCAATTCCTCATTCCCTCTACTGCTTATCACCCAAACCCATAACCTACTTGAGGTAACACTGCCTGCTCTCACAGCTCACAGTTGTCAAGAAATTTAGTTAGCAATATTACAACTAGTGTATTCCCCTTCCTTATGCAGCTCTGACTAAAACACTGCTACTCCAGAACAAAATTCGGGTCTTTGAGCACAGTCCCGAAATAACCGTGTGCCAGGCTGCCTCCACCTGCAAAGGCAGGTAAAAGAAAGGTGGCAGGAGCCATGCAGGCACGCCTTGGACACTGCCCTGGGCCTTGTGCTTTTTATCGCCATGAGGGCTCCCAGCAGGCTGGAGAGGTGGTTTTCAACCCAGAGCAGTGTCAGCTGCTGCTGGGAGGAAGAAGTCAACAGAAACAGCACAGCATCGGCAATGACAGTAAGTTAGCACCTGCAAGAGCAGAGTGAGAAACTCATAACTGACTTGACACTTAAGTGTCCCAAGAAGAATGGAGCTTCAGACCTGACTGTAGTCCTCACCACCAACAATGGGACTTTTCACCCTCCCTTCTACATGTTCCATATTTATCCATGTCCTCCTGTGGACAACAACATCTGTTTTGGGATAAATCCCTACATGCCTGCAACTAACTAGTAAGAAGGACTAATGTAGTTCCCTGCAGTATTATACATGGTATTTGCTTAGCAATAGAAACTGAACCATGTCTAAGAACTGATTTAAAAAGTCTGTACCTATTTCTTTGAAGAACTAAGTTGATCTCAACTGGCAGACAGGACAGAATTTGCTACTGGGCTTATGTAAAGCTTTCTAAAGCTGAAAAAGAGTCACTTTTAATGTAATCTGATGCTCAGCTAAGTCTGATCTCAGTCCTGTTGCCTATGCACAGACATTTTATCACAGATCACGGCCTCTGAAAGCTCTACAGAAGAGCTGCAAACAGAAATGCAAGTGATGGGAAGACACCACACTTGGTAAAAGTCTTGTAGGTGAAACATTGCCTAAGCTTAATACACATCCATATGTCTAAAGGACAGTAGAGAAAAAGCCTTCTGCTATCAAGAGAGGAGACTGGCAATGCCAGGGTCTGAAGTGAATTATTACACTGCTTTAACACAAAGCACCAATTGAGATCTGATCCTGAATAGTTGCTTAGCACTTCTTAGCTTTTGCTGATAAACAGGAGCTGAATGGCATTCAAGCACACCCCAGCACTCTGCAGAGATTTGATACCGTTCCCTTCTTTCATTATCTGCTGGTGAGCTTTGTTCACTAGCTTCAGATACATCATTAATTAAGAGAAGGCCTTCATGGAGTCACATACACCTCTGCAAGAACAATTTGGTAACAACTGAGACAGCAAAGCGTGGCTAACAGTCAGCGGTGCACAGCCCTCTGTTAGCACAGCAGGGAGGCACATCCCTTCAACAGCGATGCAAAGTGCCGTAGGAAAGGATAAGGATTATGCACCTCTTGCAGGCCCTTTTGGGTTCTTAGGCTGCACCTTAACAGCTACCTCCTGGACAGGAGTTTACCCTTTCTACACAGAAGGCTGCAAATTAATGCAGCAAGGCAACACTGAAAGAAGACTGATATCTGTCTTTTGCAAGACAGAACACAGTGCTGCTGGGAAAGCAGCACTGCCCATAAAACAAAGGAGGTATCAAAACTGCCTCACTGACACTCAAGTTGCACGCACAGCAGCACCACAGCTCTGCGAAGAGGCAGCCAGTGCTTCTGGAATATGCAAGTCTGCCGACCCGACACATCCCATAAATTTATGGGCATATCTAAACTGGGACATTCAAGATCAAAATCCACTTTTAAACACACATCCTGTCAAGCAGAGCATAGAATAGATGTGATCATCCTTTGTACATGCAGTAACTGCCACAGGAATAAAGCCCATCAGCAGGTCTCTGTTTGCTTACCCCAGGAAGAATCACCACCAAACACTTTGCTCTCTGCAAAATGAAAGGAAACAGTAACACAGATCTGACACCAGAGACCAAGCATTACTACTCCCTAGATGCTCTTTCTATCACACTGCAATTACTCCAAAATATACTTGGGAAGACTAAGATATAAATGGATCAATACGGATTAGTAGAGAGCAAAAATAGAATAAACTTGCTATTTTAGCATCACTCTCTCTCCAAAGGGGCACAAAGCAAAACCAGACAGTCCTAGAGCACATTTAGTTAGCAAGTCTTATCTCAACAAGACTGAATAATTCACCCACACTTCAGAACTCCTCCATTCTTACCCTCAGCAATGAATGCAGCGACGTAGTCACACGACTAGGTATACATAAATATAACAGAAGAGAGATTGGGTCAAAACACCCTTCCTTCCAGTAGCCACACCAACAAGTAAGAGAAAGAAATCTGTCTGGCACAAACATTTGCTTTTCCTTCTCTTTTTGGTAGAATCTTTTCAGTTTTAAAAACCCCCCAACAACAGTTGCATTGGAGTCAAAGAATCAAGCTTAAGATAGTCACAAAAAAATAAAGGATGTATTTTTCTCCAAAGATCAAAACCATAACTAACAAAAGACATTCATATCAGAGAAGTTCAGTGTCCAGAAAAACTTCTGCCATATAAAAAAAAGATACTGCAATTGCTTTACTGCTCAAGAACTTCCTTGCTCAAATTGCTTAATTCTTCTCTCACGAAGTTTTGTCAGTAACTTGCTTTTAACTACAACATACAAACAATTTTTCTTCGATACCCTCATCTGATCTAAAGCTCTTCTTTTGTTCTGGAGAGTTTTGTTGCATGCTCCTCTATAAATTTGCTCAAATGCTCTAAATCTCTGTCCCCGCCTTCAAATTTAATAGGGTTGTTCTTCTTGTCCCTTGGAGCAAAGTAGATAGTGGGGAATCCCTCCACTTTGTAGCGGTCACTTGTCACATCATTGGCAGTAGCATCCATCTTGGCTATGACTAGATTTTTCTCATTCTTGTATTTTTTGCCTAGCTCAGTATACACTGGTTCTAGTTTCTTGCAGTGTCCACACCATGGGGCATAGAACTCTATGAGAACATCGTTCTTTGGATCCATTACTATGGTATCAAAAGTTTTACCCACTACCACTTTCACAGGCCCTTTGTTATTTTTTGGCACTGGCTGGGACTTCACAATAGGCTTCAGTTTTCCTAAAAGGAAGCAAAATAAAACACATACCATTGTTAGAATACAGTAAGAGCAGTCCTTACAATCTCTCCCAAGAAAGGGCAGAAGTACATCCTCCCACCAGGGAGGATCACTGCACTGGTAAATGAACTTACCTCTGCATGAAACATATGCTAAAAGGTCACCAGCAAGCTAGCCTAAGGACTTTGTGAAATACGGGCAACAATTTATTTCACAGTTCTCTGGAACCTTTCCCCCTCTTTTTATTGCTGCCCATCCACAAGGTATTACATAGTGATTTATTACACTAGTCCCAAGTATGAACCATCAGCTCACACTTCAAAGTTGCACAAGCATTTTAGGTTTGCCAAACATGCTCAGTTTTAAAATATTGCTTGGACTATGCTGTGGCATGTAGCTAAGTTAATGAACTGAGATAAAAGGCAAGAAACATCCAAAAGCTTTAAGCCACAGAGCACTGTAAGGTTGCATATGTGACTTTATTGTAGCCACTACCTCAGGAAAAACTCTTGGAAGGGGAAGCAAAGCAAATGGCTTAGAGAACCCTGTTTTAGAAATTGTACCTTTTTTGAATGCCAGCACAAATTGCCTGAGTACATCAGAATCAAACTCTTCTGGCTCCATGGCATATTTCTTGCCACCTTCATCCAAAATGGCAACATTGACATCCTCTCCACTCTCGAGTAGGCCCAAATCTTTTATTTCAGAAGAATAGTCTTCCTCATCAGAAACAGCAAACACATATTCAGGGAAGTCTTTTGCCACTTCCAGGACTTTCCCTCTCCAGTACTGGGTAGCTGAAAAAAACAGAACAAAATGGGATTAGTAATTTCTAGTTACTTACCACTTGCTTCTTCCCAAAGTGGAAGAACGGTAATCTCAGCAAACTTACCAACACGATAGTCAAAACTAAAGTCTACAGAATAATAGACAACCACTAGAGGACGCTTAGCATATCTTTTAGCATCATTGGAGGGCTTCCGATGACCAACTAGAGGCAAAGCATGTTTTAGCACGTGCTCTTTAATTTCTGATCCATCTGTAGAGTCCTGCTTAAAGAAATTGGAAAAAAGGTTCAGATAAATGGATCTCAGTGACATTTCTACTACACACTCCTAAAAATTAATATTGCTGTATGCATGAATGAGAAAGAGGGGCGTGTTCTAAACAATACTGTCACCATCTTCTTCAAATTCTTGAGCATTAAAGATAATTTAAGTTTTTACCCTTAAACTGAATACTGTAATGGTAAATTACTATTTGAATATGTAAGCTCTGGGTTAATTTCATAAAGCTTTTTGAACAAAGCAATAGTTTCAGGGGATGAACGGGTTGCCTCAAATAGCTAGTGGAGTACTTTCACCAGGAGGGTACCAACTGCTCATATACACAAATAAAGAGAACCTTCAATTCAAGCACAAACTTTCTAGCTACTCACTTTAAGATCCAGAACATGCATCTTGGGCTCGTGCTTTGACTGAAATTTTTCTGGCTGCATGACAACCAGTTTTCCTGGAGATGCCTTCAATAGTTTTGCAATCTCGTTGCTGAAGGTGTGATGGAACTTGTAATCTTCTCTTAAACCGTTAGCTGAAAAATTAAGGTTAGGGAGAAGGAAAAGTCATTCAAGAAGTGAACTGACAGCCTCTGACTGGAACGCTGAGACTGCATTGCAAGAAAACTCTTCCCATTCTCAATGGGACATGGAACAACTGAGTCAACTTGGGGAACAGCTCTCATCCAGGGGCAAGAAACATGAATACACACACAATTTGAGTAGCACTACTTAAATGCTGTTCAACAGCCCATCTAACTGATGAGTTATTCTGCATATTCAAAAGCCTTGAACAGCTTCCAAAACAGTGAAACAGCTATTTGCTTATCTGTCTCCTACCTCTTGGCCTCCCCCCAGGTAACAGAAAGTAGAGCTGGAAAGGAACTCACAAGGTCACCTAGTCAATCTATCTGCTTTGGGGCAGCCTGGGAAACAGTTCTGTATCTTGCCATGCTGGAACAACCAAATCAGCTCCTAATCCAACTATAAACAACAGCAGCCTCAGAAGCAGGCATAGCCAGGGGAAGAATAATTGCTCATGTAGTGCTCAAGGCTCTGGCAGAAACCAAGAGTGGCTGCAAGCGGTCAGTCACGTGAGACACAAATTGATTAAAGGACCGAGCACTTCAAGTGCTCAGCCTCTTCTGTGTGGTAGCAAGTATCGTTAACAGGACTGTCAGTGTGTCACATCAAAGCTAGCACAGCTTTAAGCCAAGAAGTTCCAGTTTGTTCCTCAGCTACAAATTTTCCCTCCTCTCTAATTTGCATGTTTTTAGGGACACAATACCAAGAAGTATCTCCTGTGACTGGCTGATACTTTAGTTACAGCCTCAAAATCTGGTGTGAGCTTTTTTCTTGAGTACAAGTGGAAGATCACCCTTCAATCTCCTTCCTCTTACCTTTCTACCTTCCCACTGAACTACGAGGAGAAATAAAGGATCTCTCCATGCCCAAAGTCTTGGTCGAAATCTCAGCAAAACATATGTTTCATTAATATTTTAAAATGTTCTTTACCTGCTTCCTGATAGAGCTGGTAGGCTTTGTCATTCTCTCCACTAAAGACACCAATGATGATGACATCATCCCCATCCCTCAGAAATTCCTGTACCTGCTTGGTAGCCTGAATCTGTTTGGATGGAGGACCAGCCTGTTCAATCATGTAGTCGACAATACCTGTGAGACGAACCCACCCCCAGAAAGTTGCTTAAAACATTTATCGAACTGAAAGGTTCAGGTATTCCTTCTATGACATTGTTTAATACCACATTTCCTGTGGACACCTTCCTTTCCGCACAGTGCCCTCCCCTCTGCCCGCCCGCCTCCCTACCCTGGCAAATAACTAAGAGACCAAATCAGCAAGACCTCAGTCCAAGTTTTTAAAACTGGAGTTCTGAATATTCTCTTTCAGGTTGGTTTCAGAGGACATGACCGAACGTGAGTTCCACAGGTATCAGCTGATCTTCCAAGTAACCCTCCTTTCTGAAATTTCAGACCCTTCACTGTCTCCTGACCCTGCTATGAGCCAAAGTTCTCCTTGGATAAGTCTTAAGTCTTCCCTCTTATTAAAACCTAATATTGAGCACTTTGGCAGCCCTGACAGTGCATTCCAGTGCAATTAAGGGCTTCCCATTTATTCATACTGCCACTGCTTCACTACGTATATTTAACTTACTTTATATTCAAAGGAGCTTGTAGCACCAAAGATGTTAAAAAGATTAGAGACAAGTTTATACTGCTGGCCTATGTAGGTATGACAGCACAGCTTTTCATGTCTCCCCAACTACCATCGCTATGATGTTAACAAGCCTGCAAGTCCTATAGATAAGTCAGAACACTTGTGGTCTGGCCCTCAAAGGAAGAAAAGTTGTTGCAGTACCGTATTTTTCCCGTGGACCACTGTAGTCATAAGGTTTGCCCTTGCGGAAGATTTTCAGAGTTGGGTAGCCAGTAACATCAAACTTCTTTGCAAGCTCAGTTTCAGCAGTGGCATCGACTTTAGCCAGGGGAATAGGAGGTGTGCGCTTGCTGAGCTCCTGAGCAGCCTTCTCGTATTCTGGAGCAAGCCTTTTGCAGTGTCCACACCTAGGGAAGGTGACAGGAGAGCATTTTTTATTATTTTTTTTTTTTTTAAACAAACCATGAGTCCTGCTGGGTACCTTCTACCTCTGAAGACTGTCTAGCCCCACGTTACTATAGGTAGTTTCATTTTTAGAGGCCATTTTAAAACGTAGGACCAACTCCTTTTGGTTTTCAGTATCTCTCAATGTGTTTCTAAATCAGTAAATAAGGAGAATCCTCAGTCACGGTTTGGAGACCACTCCTTGCTGAGACACAGATCCAGTCCAGTCTTCAAGTGATTTGTAATGCGATCCTAGGTCCGGATTAGAACTAAGGTACACTAGAGCTACACACACTTGCAGAAGGCAAGCCTCTTAAAATAGGCGTAACAAAACAGGTTCACCAAGGATGTTCAGGCCAGCTGTGCTAGGAAAGTAGAGGTGACTGCCTTCTCACTTACCAGGGAGCATAGAACTCCACCAGGATTATGTCAGCACCATTCACGACGTCATCAAAATTATCCTGGGTCAATACCAGGGTAGCTTCTGGGGGAGGGGTCCAATTGGGGTCGGAAACCTCCTTGACTTTGGCCACAATTGCTGAAATACAGTTCAACAGCCCAATTAGCAAATTTGCATTATCATACCAGCAGCATATTGAATACAAGAGCTCATATCAAGAATTTAAAATCAGAGTGGCAAGCATGGTCTTGGACCAAAGCTTCTATGTCAGGTTTACACAAGAACACTTTCTTAATCAAGGTCCTTTATGCTCCTCTTCATTGTCGGTATTGCCAAGGTCTTATCTTAACCCCATACAACATCTTACAAATCTGTGCTCTGCATAAGTACTTTGCAGCACTGTAGCACATGAGTTCCACCTCAAAAAAGGTAGTTCTTCCCCTGACTGAAGTTGGAGATATGCATTAAGCAAGAAACAAATGGGTTTATATACAGTCATCATATAGATCAAATGTTTATTAGCTGACCCTTCAGCAAGCATGACACTACCTCCTCTTCCAGTCAAGTCATATTTCTAGAAACCTCCTATCAGTAAAAGCACTACCTCTCCCTGCAAATTTATCCTCTAGCGTGCAGCCAATTGAGAAGACTGGCAAAATTTCAGCCTTCATACTTCATATTCAGCAGAATAATATTAAACTTGAGATCAAAGTCCTTCAAGATTGTCACATTAAGAAACAAGACCATATACTTCTTTGCTTTCTCACAGAGAATTCCAAAGGACTGGTGCTTACCATCTTCTGTCCGAGAACCGTCATAGTCAACAGGTTGGCCTTTTTTCAGGATTTTGATTGTTGGGTAGCCACTGACATCAAAACGGCTTGCTAGTGAAGTGGCTGCGGTAGCATCTATTTTGGCAACTGGAATAGGAGGGTCATTTTCCTTCAGAGTTTTTGCTATCTTCTCATATTCAGGAGCAAACTGCTTGCAATGCCCGCACCTGTCAGAGGAAGACACAAGTAGATACATCAGCACACAACAGCCCCACAAGGCTGTTTTGCTATTCTGCATTTCCAGGATGCCTTCTGACAGACATTCGCCACATCAACGTAGGAATGTTTGTCTGGCTATGTTTTCAGATCATGGAAAGGCAGAGAGTAGCCATAGCTAATGGGCTGTTTGTTCAAATCCCAACTTTCTATTTTCTTTTTTCCATTCGAAAGGCAAAACATCTCTACATATGTTTTATAGAGCCATTGTAAAAAATTCAGCAATTTCTTTTAAGACAAAATCAAGCCTTGTAGCATGCTGCTTCTTCCTCCCCAGTCCCCTAAATATGGTCTCATTCAGACCAGCTTCTCCCTAATCTAGGTTCATCTTCTCTACTCAGCACCTTAAATTCAACTAAAGGGAAAAATGAAGCAGTAATGAAGTTGGCCTAATGAAATCTCACACCCACCACAGTGTTGCAGCACCTGCACACTCTGAGTTCCACGCCAGAACTCTCTGGGCCAAAGAACAGATGCTCCTGATGCAAAATGTGGCACAACAGAGGATACCAGCTAAATTCAGCTTTTCTTTTGCTTGATAAGCTGAAGACTAAGCCAGGACAATGAAGAAAAAAAAATAGGGAAAAGCGGTGTGTAGCAGCCAACCTGTACTCCTTAGCCTCTCAACTGGCAGGAGGGGGATAGAAAAAAGAAAAGGGGTGTTTAGCCTGCAATGACCACACATCTTTCCGCTCGGATCAATTAAGCTTCATGTCCAGTTTTCAAGCAAACTATAGCTGCAGAAATAGCACCTACAGTCAAGTAGGGATGGGTTCTCTGTAATGAGAGTGGCATTAATTAAAATGCAACTCCACCTCAAGCAAGATCATATTCTTCCCCCATATTCGAAGACTAGAAAAGGACAAATGAGTAAGTAGTCTTTGTATCACTCTGCCACAAAGGAAGAGAGGTTCTAGTTGCAACACTAACTCAGCAACTTGACTGCAAATATATTCTGCTCCTGTTCCACTTCCCGCACCAACCATTCCTATTATTTTTGCCCATAAGAATGCACGAGAAGATGCATTCTGGCCTGAATGCTTTATCTCAGCTGTATGCAGGTAAATCCATTGTAGCTCCCGAGTACACTGGTGTAACTCTGGGTACCCTGGTACACCAGCAGAATTACCATCATTAGGCAGATGAATAAGGCACTGTTTAAATTGATAATATGGACAAGCTATGTCTTTGCTTACCCCGCACCCTTTTCACAAGGACAGAGATCTGAACTTGAGAAGGAAAGCCTTCTAACAATTCTTCTTCTAGGGAAGCCTCCTCCATTCAGATGAGGAAGTGCATGAGTTCTCAGTGGAACAGCACTAGGACAGGATAGCAGGCAGCGAGACTGCATTGCATGACTTTTCTGGGGCTTACTGGGACCGTCTCTGTTCCCTGACAGGCAGAGAGCAGAGATGGAACCAGGGCTGTGCTTTCCTTGGCATGTGATCCCTCAGCATAACCCACATCTGTGGGGAATGAGCAGGTCTGTCGCATGGTACAGGGGCAGGGAAAAGGGCACCTCCCACCACCATAACTGTCTCCTACCCTAAACTATCACAAAGTCCACTGCTGCTCCTACACCAAATCGCCACCTAAGCTCACTTTTTATGAGCATGTTCTGTCAGAGAAGCCCCTGACAGCCACCCTATCCTGCACCTAAGGAGGTGCCACAGGCTGTGAACCCACCATGGTGCATAGAACTCCAGCAGCACAGTGTCCTTGTCTGCAGTAAAGGTGTCAAAGTTTGCATCATTCAAGACTAATACACCATTTTCTTCTTTAACTTCAGAATCATCATCATCATCATCGTCGTCATCTTCGTCTTCATCATCATCATCACCATTATCGTCAGCTTCTTTCATAACAGATTCTGGAAAAGTAAAAATGCAATATGGATTAGATTGTGTCAAGTTCAACATTAAAATAACACTACCAGCTTGAGGATGGAATAAGTATATCCTGTGGTTAAAAAAAAGTATCAATATAGGTTAGTTCCTGCTTCACACAGAATGACAGCTACCTCAGTCTGCAAAGAGCTGGGTCTCTGATGTTCGACCAGTCCCATTTCATTTCTGCCCACACTATGCCAGCTAACAATATCAACGTTTCAGTAAAGTGTCAACATGTATTTCGCTTTTCAGGGCAAGCTACCGAAATGGACACAAGAAGAATTAACGCAGACCTATGTGGCAGTCGCTACCAAGGTCTGCCGGGTATCTTGTTGAAATGTGGAAAGCGAGACAGACATTTTTTGTCAGGCAAGAAATGCACACACAGATGGTACCTGAATTCAAACAGAAGCCCTCCATCACACAGCAGAGCAGCTGTCCTTCAAGGGCAGCAACTTGTGATCGGAAAAATTAGGTGCCTTGTACCAAAAAAGGCAGATTGTTACCTGCACCCTTACTCACTATACCTGTTAACACCACAACTGCTATGCTCTGCCTGTCCAAAGGTCTAATAAACAAACAGACAGGCTTGCTATAAACTCAGATACTATATTTTCACTACTACCAACGTGGTTTAGAGACAGCACTTCAAAGTAATGCTTCTCTTCCCAACTGCTCAATCACACTCCTGCCAGCTCAATATATCTTGCTTTCCGTTACAGTGATGTTGTAAAACCTCACTGAAGAGGTTTTTCACCCAGAGGACCATCACTCTGCTCTGGACCAGCACCAGGCGGCAGAGCTAGTATAAAAGCAAACAAGTAAATGACTGTTACAGAAGTTCCATCTAAATCCATTCCCATGTACTTGGCCGGTGCAAGGCACTCTTCTGAAATAAATGGAGTGAAGTTTGCTTTCCAGAACTTTTGGGGAGGCCTTTGATTTATGGAGACCAAAACTGCTAGTCCAGAACAGGCCTTTCAAGGAGAAAGTAGATTTGCTAAATTACCAAAGTTAGCACATGAAATCTGAAGCCAGGACATTTCAACTGGTTCATTATTTGTTGGCTTGGAATTTGAGATGGTTTCTTTAACATTTGATCTTTCACATGTTCCTTTTGAACTTTTTTTTTAAACTACTATCATTCGAGGCAAGCAGACCTTCCTGAATGACTTCAAAGATATTTCAGTCACAGACCAAGTCATAAAAATACCCCACCCCAAATAAAAACTGTACAACAACGAAGCTAAGGCTCTTTCAACCACTTGGAGTTCCAGGATTAAAAAAAAAAAAAGAAAAAGAATAGATTAAAGTTTCTTGTTCAGAACTATTCTCTACTTAACTTTAATTGTCTTTTGACTAAGCTGACAGGAGTTACTGCAGTAGGACAGCAAATCTTGTACATGCAAGTTGCCTATTCAGGACAAGAATTCTGAAAATACTCTGATTTCACCTGGAATTTGAAGAGGGATAAATATGTAGTATCCAGGTATGAAAAAGTGATTGAAACCAAACCCCACTATTCTCAGACCAATGGCAGACCACAGGAACAAGCTGACTGAGGACATAAAGATGATGCTGAATTGCAATAGCCAGTTTTCTGTTAGAAAGTATTAAAAATAAATCCATATACTCTCAGAAAACAGTATGTGCCCCTGGAAAGAACGCCTTAATTTTAATTAGAACCCAATTTTATATACCCCCAAAATATTAAAGCTTCTGATGAGGAGAAAGATCACAGGAGATCATTTATCACACAACGGTAGACACCTGGATTAAGTTTCTTTAATAACTATTACTGTGCCATCTGATCTACCAAGCAGCTAAAAGCACTATTTGCACGCGGACAATACGTCCTGTGTTGCTGCCTAAAGCACTTGCAGTAAAAGGGCTGAACTGTCAAACACCCTTGAGGTGCATCTACGGCAGTCATTTACCTACTGGACTGCCCTGGTGAAAAAGCTAGTTTTCTGGGGGTTTCAGGGGTCAAAAATTCTGCTTACATGCATGCCCAGCAGTTTTGAGGGCTATGTTTCACCACAGGGTGTTCGCATGTCCAAATTCCCAGTGAGTTGTGCAATGCCCATTGCTTTTCCAAGCAAATCACTTCAGACTTGATTTTTCCTGACACGAAAGAATTTTAGCAGAACTAGCCAGCCAATTCTGCTTGTGCACCTCTGAAACTAACCATCAGGCTGGCAAGACTCATTCCTGCTGACTGCATTAACTACCTACCTCTGGCAGAGAATATCACTGTAGCATAGGCTCATGGTTTAGAAAGCCGAGAACAAAGCACCACCTACAAAAACATCCAGCAGAAGTGGAAAATGTTACCACTGGATCCAACATCCATGGCTGAAATACTGGTGTAACTTTCACAGCAAGCGTCTGTAAAGCCTTGCCATCGTAAAGCTTCCTTGACAGTGATACATTGCCATGGGCATTACAGACACCCACTTCCTCCTCCACCGGGATGGAGGACATGCATTTAAAAAAGAAAAGTGTTAACCACACCTCTGAATCAGTCTTTAAGAGTGCAAAGTCACCCTCTGTAGTCTCCAGCTTCACTGACACCTGAGGTTATTGCAGCTACCTCTAAGGTCCCCTTTAGTGTTGGGACTGAAAGGCCTGCTTCAAGGGCCTGACCAAGTATGGGAGAGGTAAGCTGGACTTTTTTCATTGAGAGCAAGAAACTCTCCTTTGCATTAGTGATTTACAATTTGAATAGAGCAGATACAGAATGAGTTTAACTCTGACACCTGAAACAGCAGAATTGGCTAATAAATATTTGCATAAGACAGCTCATGAAAATAAAACAGCTGCACGCAAACTGAAGTGTCTTTGTTTCCTAAAGCTACTTGCAAAGCAGGTGGGCAAAGCAAGAAGTGACAGCTATGGTTAAAGTCTGCCCGACCACTCCCTTTCACTCCAACAAAGCATTTCCACAAATTTCAAGCCATTGTTGCACAAGTCACAAAAATGATGAAGATGACACTCGTCTTAAGACTTCAGGTACACAATGCTGGCTGGCAGGCCTTCTTCAGGATGACCGCTACTCTAACTGAAATTAATTCTCATAGGAACTTCACTGAACTTTCAGCATTTACTGGAAGTTTGGCCTAGTAACTCCTCCTCAAGCAGGGTGAATCCACAAGAAAAAGCCGCATCCAGACATCTATGACTGATGGATTCTGCCTGACAGTTTTCTTTTGAGAAGGGCACTGCAGCATCGGTTTCTCAACTGGATGAGCTTGGTTTTCAGAAACAGAAGTCAAGACTTGTGATCTGTCACCAGAGAATTCAAAAGCCTTTTTATGAAAGCAGACTTCATCAATCTTTTCTACATTGGATCCTCTACATGATCCCTCCTTTCCCTTCATCAGGATGCAACGGGTATAAACAGACATGACCTACGCTAACCTGGGCAGCGAGGCAAATATGCTCGCAGCCCAGTCAAACTTCACTTCGAAAACCATACAAATGCCTGGTTTCATCCAAATTCTTTGTCTTCTGTACAATCAATTTACTTGCAACCTGCTTGTTGCAACATAAATTTGTTCCGCTTCAGAGAGCTCTGCATTTCAAGGGCAAAAATGGAAATCCCTAACTACATGCCTTTTTAAAGCAAAGGCTTGGTAAAGCTTAGCTCACGATTCCTACACAGTTTTGAGATACACAATAGAAATAAGAAAACGGTTCAAGTTGTGCAATGGATTACTGTTCATCTTGCACGCAGGAGGAAATGCTTTCATCACTGTGCATCTTTGATCCTGAGAACTCACATAATGAGAGGAACAGCACTCATACAAAATACAGATGAGCGTCTGGCCTGCGAGAAGCTGAGCTACTGCTGTCAGCCACAGGAGCTGGGCTTCACTGTAACACCACAGGTGTTACCTCATCATTTGAAGGTAGCAGGAGAAATCACGGCTGGGCTTTGCCACATGCTACAAAGCAATTACAACCAAGTGTTCTAGCTAAAAGCACAGAACAGACAGAACACAGAATCTTCCTGTGAAACTCTTTTTTTTTAAAAGAGAATTCTATAGCCTGCTATACCCTACCAAAAAATCTTTTGATCTTTATCCTACAGACCACACAGGTAGTCACACATATAAGGGACCTGACATAAGTGCACTTCTTTAAGCTTCAGGGCCTGTTCACTGAGCAAGCATTCGCAGGACAGGAGTTCAGGAGGTCGTTCATAATCTGGTCTCCCTGAACGCCCTCTAATACTTAACATACAGCGCTGTTAACAGGAAAAATAAAAAAGACGTAAGATTTCTTAAAATCCTTGTGAAAGGCACTCAAAACCACAAGAATTATTTTCAAATGCCTGCCTCCTGTGCGCAGGCCCTGGACTTGGTAAGTCGGCGCTGCTTCGTTTCAGCTGACTGGGGAAGCAGCAGACACGTCCGGGAAAGAACAAGCCACCAGGTCGAAGCGCAGGGAATACACAGGCCCCCGGAACTACGGGGCAGGGACACGGGAGACCCGCCGGGTAACGGAACTGCAACCGTCCCGGTAATTCAGAAGTCCGCCACGGCTAATTACCGGCTTGTAATTCCGCGGTTTGAAGAGGCGAGGCAGCGCCGCCGCGCACGAAGGAGAAGCGCACGGCGCTGTGCCAGGCGGGCTCCCCGAGACGGGCGGGAGCGCCCTGCCTCCGCCGGCTCGGCCCAGACGCCCGCCGGGAGCAGCCG
>VWZZ01006215.1:26917-40361 GCA_013399095.1 Psophia crepitans | reverse complement strand
ACCATGACCGCTGATAGATGATGGAGAGCGGCTCGGCAATCACATCCGCCAGCTCCCTCAGCACCCTTGGTTGGATCCCATCCGGCCCCATGGACTTGTGACAGTCCAGGTGAAGCAGGAGATCTCTAACTGTTTCGATCTGAATCGTGGGGGGTTTGTTCTGCTCTCTGGCCCAGACATCCAGGTCCAGAGGCTGAGTACCCTGAGGACAACTGGTCTGACTATTGAATATGCACACAGAACCCTTTCATGGAGTTTAATGGTAAATGAATATGGAGTAAACATCGGAACCTTTCAGGGAGGTCACATTCTAGCATTTTCCCTGTGCAAAAGCAGTCTTACCAGTATCAACGCTACAATGTATTGACAGCTCGGATGTAACTGGATGGGTGTAACAGAACCTCCATGGTGACTGCTGCTAGAATTACTTACTTTTTCACAATTTTGAAATAACTAAATGTTTGTCCTGCCTCCTGTAAGGGACAGTTAAACTTGAAGTTCAGTGCATTGCTGGTTCTAATATTTTTTAGCATATTTGGATCTCATTAGAAAAAATTATAGAAGATTTATGTGTGTGTATAGCACACTGGTGTTTTAAGAGAACAGTACTGTGAAAGTACAGAACTGTATTGTAGTATCTTGATATCGGTTGACCTAACAAGATGAGAATAGTTAGTTGGTTTATGTTGGAAAACTGGAGGGGAAAAAGGTAGTAATTACCTTGCAGAGGGTGTTGTAACTTTCCCAAAGGTCAGAGGTGCCACAGTGTATGGGCACATCTTTCCATCTGAAGAAGCAAGGAAGGATGAAATAATTTCATGCAGAAAGGAAAAAGATTCCTAGTTGGTTTCACCTGGCCTGAGTCCAGCCTGGAAAGGTGAAACACTTCCTTGCAGCCAGGGACAACTCTTGTTTCCACTGTGACCTGCCAGAAAGGGCCCTAGATTAGGGCAGGACCTGCCTGATAGGTGCTGCCCAAACAGGGAGCAGGAAAGGCAAGTGTTGAAGGATGCATCTTAAATAAGCAGCAGAGAGGAAAAGGAACTGTGTTCTTCTCAGCAAAGGTGCTGATAAAGGACCGGTGTGGAGGAGCATTGTGCTAATGGTGCTGTGCAGTCACTGGAAGCAGTGGCTTAATTTTGGGATTGTGTTTCGGGTTAGTGAGGCTGATGGAAATGCAGATTTCCCAACATTGTCTGTTTACACGTCAGCACCTGCTGGATTTGTCTCTAGTCTTCATTTAGCTCTGACTCGGATCCATCTGGCCTGCTGTCCTGGTTTCAGCAGGGATGGAGTTAATTTTCTTCCTAGCAGCTGGTGTAGTGCTGGGTTTTGGATTTAGGGTGAGGATAATGTTGATAACACACTGATGTTTTTAGTTGTTGCCAAGCAGTCAGGGACTTTTCAGCTTCTCATACCGGCCTGACAGCAAGAAGGCGGGGAGTGCCCAAGAAGCTGGGAGGGGGCACAGGCAGGACAGCTGACCCAAATGGACCACAGGGATATTCCATACCATATTACGTCATGTTCTGTATATAACTGATGGGTGGGCCAGGAGGCAGGGCAGCTCGGGGTCTTGTGGAGCATTGACTTCAGATGGTGAGAAATCATTCTGTGTATCACTTATTTTGTATATTCTTTTATTAACATTAATATAATATTTCTTTTTTTTTGGTGTGTCCTGGTTTCAGCTGAGAAAGGGCGAAGAAGAAGGGGGGAGCAGCGGCTTTCAGAGTGATGCCGTTTGTCTTCCCAAGTCACCATTACGTGTGACGGAGCCCTGCTGCCCTGGGGATGGCTGAACCCCTGCCTGCCATGGGCAGTGGGGAATGAATTCCTTGTTTTGCTTTGCTTGTGCACGCGGCTTTTGCTTCACTTATTAAATTCTTGTACCTGAACCCACGAGTTTTCTCACTTTCACCCTTCTGATTCTCTCCCCCTTCCTGATGAGGGGGACTGAGCGAGTGTTTACGTGGTGCCCAGCCAATGGCTGGAGTAAACCCACGACATTTTGTCCTATTAAATTGTCTTTATCTCAGCCCGTGAATTTGGTGGTTTTTTTTTTTTTTTCCATTTCCAATTCTGTCCCCTGTCACACTGGGAAGTGGGGGAGTGGGCAAATGGCTGTGTGGTTGTTTTAGCTGCTTGCCAAGTTAAACCAAGACACCTCTGAAGAGATCCACTGATCCCACAGCGGAAAAAAGAGGGATATAACATGGAATGAGCATCACCTTGAAATGAGGGTTCTGTCTCCATCAGAGCAAGAACGTTGCAATATACCTGGTTGGTCACAAGATGGCGGTGTCAGAGAGCAAGTTGGAATGAAGAGCCCAGGAGGTTGAATGTGGAGCAGAGATCTCCCTGTTCCCTGTTCTGGGAACGCTGCAAGGAACAGTTGCAGCACTGGTGCCTGGCATTGGACACTGGCGTGGTATTCTTGGGGCTTGAGGTCACAGCGGAGGTCAGGAATTTTTCCATCTCTCTGTAGGGTGGTTTTGGTTGGGTTTGTGCATCAGGCCCAGCAGAAAGCTGAGAACTCTCAGGCAAGGTAAGAGCAGGAAGCAGACAGGATTAGGAGCAGGAACAGATTCTGGCCTGAGGAGGAGTCTGTTGCCCTTTGAGCAGCTATCCTGTGTGGTACAGCACTCCACTAGTCAAGTGGTAAGTATCTTGCATACAGCTTTTGGCTGACACATGAAAGCACAGGTCTTCCAGGTTATCACGTGTAAAGAGCCCATTTTTTTATACAGGAGGGTGATTCCAGGGGTTTAAGCCTGAACTGGCTTGGTACTGTCTGTTGCAGATTACATCAGCGAAAAAATTCCGAAAGAAAACTGCTCTATGTAGCTGCCACAAGATGGCACAGCTTTTCCATCCCAAAATGTGCTGCACAGGAGTGAAGGGAAGGGGAGCTTGTGAGCCCTGTATGCCTGTGGGGGACCCACTTTCACAATGGTTTCATTATAACCTGTCAGGTTATTCCACTTCCAACCCCACTTCCATGCGTATAGTGCTGTGTTCACTCTAAGTGGTTTCTCAGATGCCCTGAGAAAGGATGAGCAGCGTAACTGCCATCTTCCTCCTCAGACTCGTGTATCTCGGGCACGTATGAAACTGCGGAGATGTAGGGTGTTTGTTAAAAAATAGTGCGTCTTCAAACATTATCCAATACGTTGCAACAGATCCTCTAACAGCTTAAGGTTTCCTGTCACTTGCGTGTGGTCGATGTGTCCTCTGCAGCACAAGCATGACATTTAACCTCCCCAGCACGGGTGCTGTGTCAGCTACTTCCTAACAGTGCGGTAGATTCTGGTGCGTGCTGTGTCTCACCGTCTGCTTGTCATGCCAGACTGTGCAGTGGCAGTGTTTTTCACAGGTATACCTGTGCTCATCTCTGGCATTGTAGAAGAATTTCACACAAGTATTTTGCATTTTTAAAATAATATTTTCATCTTCGTAATCCGGATATTGTGTGCAAGCAATGATTTGGCAATACATGATCTAGGTGCATTTTTCTGCGTTACAGTGACACGCAGAGACAACTTTTCCAACCTCAGTTGCTGCTAGCGTTAGCTACTGGTTTGTATGGGGTGTACATAGGGAGGTGCTGGCAGCAGGGGGGCACAGGGATGACCTCCATGAGGAGAAGCCAGGCACTATCCCCTGCCAGACCCACCAAAGGGCACAGCTGAGCCCCTCAGCTGCGGGCGGGCACCTCAGGAAAGGCACTGCTAAAAAAGGGTGAAACGCTGCCTGGCAGTGAGGGGAAAAGTGTGAGAAACAGCCCTGTGAGCCCCAAGAGGAGAGGGCCTCCCTTGCAGCCCCTGGAGAGGACCACAGCAGAGCAGATATTTCCCTTTCTCCTGTGGAGAGGACCGTGGTGAAACAGGTATCCACACTGCAGCCTGTGGAGAGGACCCACACTGGAGCAAGGGAAGAGTGTGAGGAAGAAGGAGTGGCTGAGAGGAGCTTACAGACTGACTGCAGCACTGCCCCTCCCCATTCCCCATCCTTCTGTGCCATTCGGTAAAGCAGTTGGTAGTGAAGTGAAGCCGAGCCTGGGGAAAAAAGGGGTGCAAGAGAAAGGTGATATTTTCAGTTTTGTGTTTATTTCTTACTATTCAACTGTATCTTAGTTGGCAATAAATTAGATTATTTCCTTGAGTCTAGACTGTTTTGCCTGTAATGGTAATTAGTATGTGATCTCCCTGTGCTTATCTTCACCGACCAGCTTTTAATCTTATTTTCTCCTTATGTCCTGTTGAGGAGGATTGAGAGTGTGGCTGGGTGGATATCCAGCAGCTGGCCAAGGTTCCACATAATTTGTGTTTCCAGAAGGCTATATTAAACCAGTTTTTTCATCTGAAAGTGGATTATCCCATGCTGAAAACGGCCACTAATCAGTTTTTCGGCAAGCCAGCAGCAGGTGTTAGGAAAAAAACCACAAATTATTGTGGCTCATGCGTGGGAAGTAACGACCGATGTCTCTGACAGCAGTAGAGTTTGAGAACGTTGGCTTCCCAAGACATGGTGAGGGTATATGTTGTTCATTATCTGTTGTTCATTATTACACATGACTTTGTAAGTATGAACGGTCATGTGCTATGAAGTGACAGAGTTACATGGTGGCAGAAAAATTCTGAAAATCAAAGCATTTTCGTGTGAAACAATTAGAAACTTGATTTCTTCCTGATAAGTATGTGCTGTGACTGTTCACTGGGCTTCTCTTTGGGAAGATAACCAGAGTTGGACATTACTCCATGCAGACACATAGTAAAGCATCTTAAAATCTTACCAAACTGAGAGAGGTTTTTCTACACAGAATTTGAGTGAGAGAATAAGCCAGAGAACCTCATGTCTCTATTACCTTATTCTTCCGTGTTTCTGTGTCCCTTTTGATTAAAAACAAAAACAAAAGAAAGGCTTTGATTTTTAACCAGAATTATTTCAAAGGTCCTTTTTATTGAGCACCTCAACAAACCTGTTGACCTGGCCTATCTGAGAAGGACATAAATTGTGGTGTTGCAGCGGGATTAAACTTCACTAAACAGAAGTACTCCGGGTAATCTTGCTGCTGGAGAAAATATCAACGCATTTACATCCTTGAAGACAAAGAGGAGAAGAGCAGAACGGCCTGGGGTAAAGCCATGACTCATAGATGCATACTATTTAACAAACCCTGTTTGACCTGTGAAATAGAGGAATGTAGTCTCAGCTGCAGTTGCCCATTTAGAGTCTGAGAGCAACAGAGGTCTGATGGCTGATTAATAGATGTACCTGCTGCTCACAAAACCGTGCCCTGGCAACTCATGTGGCCGTCCCTGTTTTAAAGGAGTCAGTGCTAGACTTGTGTGCTTAGCGCCGCTATCCCTGCACGTAGCTCAGTGTTGTTTTCTTCACTGCAGCAAATGAAAACCAAGAGAGACTCTTGGTCTTGTACTGTGTACAAATCAGCAACCTGTGCTCTCTGTTTTTCTTGCTAAGAAATCCCTCAACTTTTGCACTGGAGTGTTGTTCTCTTCCCTTGCAATTAGTCTTTGACTATCCGAGTAGTATCTTCACTGGCTTGTAATCCATTGTATGGCTTCTGTTATGGCTCTGCCTGAGCTTGCCCCTGTAGGTAGTGGGATCAACGTCAACTGCACTTGCTTTACCCCTGAGCTACGAACTGTAAACGGGACCCCAATGTCCTGTGTAATACATTGCCTGTATTTGGGGTGGCTGGAAGTGTCTGCCCATCTTGTCAAGGCAATTCCTTTGTCAGACTCTAAATCAGGATTCACGTATGCAGACTTGTAAAGTATCAGCTGGTTATCAGTTAGACACAGATACAGTCAGCGCTGCTGGGTGCTGACTTTGAGAAGGCCTGGGCAACATGCTGCTCATGAATCGTGGGGCCATTTTCTCTCAAATCCCGTCCCTTCCCAGAAATCCAGTAACTTGAAAATGATTTTAGAGGACCTAAGCATCTCTAGTGGAAGAAAAATCTGCATCTTCAACAGTATTGCACACACCTGGGGTTTCATGGGTGTGCAGAAGTGCTGAGCTCCCAACAAGCTTGAAAAGGGCCTTCCTGAACGTGTGCTCTTGAAATCCAGAGAAAGCACTTGGTACATACTGGTGCAGCTGTTTGTGATCCACTCGCAGGAGACAAAACAAAGGCATAAACACTTCTATCAATTTATGTCATGAATCATGCTGTTTTTTCATTAATAAGTTGCAGAAGCAGTGCAGATGCCACAGAAAAATCTGCTTATTTGTGAAGTCTGCCTTGTCCTATCTTTCCCGCTACTATAGTGGGAAAAATTGTAGACATTTGGTATCTCTTGTGATGTCCACATGGGTCTGTATCTGTGGTCGCCACATGTCTATGCCATTTGCTCTTGAAACGCACCACAAGTCTCAGCCCACCAAATTTATCTGATTGGACCAGAAAGTTTTTGCTCCATTATGCTCTGATTGCTGTGGAGAAATGGCACTGGTCATGTCTCTAGATATCCCCTTACTTCCCTGAACTCCCTTGTGACAGCCCCAAAGGGTTCTAGCTGTCCCTCAAAAAATACCCTACAAGGCACCAGAGCTCAAAATACCCTTCCTGGTAAGTAGCTGCTTGACTGTTGCTTCTTTTGCTCCTTTTCTTTCCTGACTGGAGAGTGGAAAGTGTGCAGTTTGTCCTTGCAGCCACAGTGACTGTCATGGTAAAGAGGACACTTCTGCACAATTTTTTCCTTCTCTGCCGTTGGGACTTCACAGGGAGAAGGCCATTCAGCCCCAGGGGTTTATCAAATTGTCAGCCAAAGGTATGAGCTAAAGTCGGGAGCTGGGAGATGAGCCAGCTGGGGGGGTGGGATCACGCACGAGAAAAGGAAAAAGCAAGAATCTCATGGTGCCTTGCAAAGAGGGAGCAGCGCAGACTGTGCATGGCATCCAGATAGCAGGTGAGGGGCATGCAGTGGCTGGGGAAGAGGAGGATGCTAAGGTGGCACCTTTTGGGCTGTCTCCTCAGAGAAAACAGAGGGATACGTTAGCTCAAGGCAGCCCAGGAGCAGTGGTGTGGGAGAAGCTGGGTAGCCTGGGAAAAGAGGCCTTTGCTTCCCCAGTGACCCCGCTGTGATGGGACTCCTGATTCATTTGTGGGTCAGGGCAAGTAGCAGTGCAGGAGCTCCACTGTTTCTGGAAGCTCTGGAGGTGAAGGGAGCTGGTTTTCAGGTGGTTATATGTCTGTAAGTCCTTCTCTTTCTTTCCGTTACCCAAATAACAGACTGCTGTACCCAGGGTCTCCCATACCTCAGGCGAGGAGATGAATAACACTGGGGGTTTGATTCATGATCCTTCTCCTGGCAACATGGAGTGAGGGGGAAAATCTAAAACTCACTTTAGGACAACACGACCCCTGCAGCCTGTACCTCAGCCCACCAAAGCCTCCCTTTGCTTACAGGTGAGGTGTCGTAATATGGCTTGCTAACCTGTATGATACTGATGGATATTTACGCTAAAACTCGGCTTGCAGCAGCTTTCCTGTGATGGTGACTAGTCACCTGGCATGACGACCACGCAGCCTGCTGGGCACAAGTGCCTGCTGAGAAGCCTGCAGCTGGAGCTGCTTTCAGAGGAGGGAAGAACGCCAGCAGGGGAAGTGGTGTGCCATTATAAAAATAACTGATCAGTAGGACACTCTCTGCTGGCTATAAAGCAGGGGTGATGCTGAAGCATTCCTTTGGAAATTTCTGGACAAATTGTAGCTAGAAAAGAATATCTCAAGGCTCAGTTTGATTTCTGCTTTGCTCTTTTGCATACTTGTCTTTTCTTCCTCATTGTCTCCCGAAGACATTTCTTGCATCAAAAATATTTGATGGTAGTTTGTCTGACAAAACATTCTCAAGGTCACAGTGATGTTTCCTAATGTCACCTGGAAGCATTTCAGGGGCTAAGGAAACATTACTCGGAAAAAAGTTGTGTTTTCTTAGCAGTAAAATTCTCTTCATTAGACTGGTTGGAGTCTTACGACAGGGTAAAGGAGTTGCTTAGTCTTTTTAGGATCATTAATTGCTAACCTAAGACTAATCTGTCTTTAGATTCAACTTCATGACTTCATGATTTTATGCTGAAATTCAACTTGATTTTACGTTGTGCGGACTGTCTCAGGTTCTCTGAGTTGGCTGATTCGGCAGTGTCAGAATAAGTGGTTGCTGTTAAGTAGCTTTCTATTTCTGTCTTCATAGCTTTCTATTACCGTCTTCATAAATGAGCAGTTTCTTATCTGAATACCCACTGAGTAGTTTGTGTAGTTTTTGCATCAATAGCTAGCTGCTCTGTAGGGTTTTTCTAATGTATTGCTTTACAATATATGCTTCAGGATATTTTTTGTACCCAAACTTTTTATTTCAGGATGTAATGCTTGACTGAAATCCAGGCCTTGGTTACTTTTCTCAGGCCGCTAGATGTTCTTTGCACAGTCATAATCAGATAAGCCACGTTTGAGGAGGGGAAAATAAATTAATGTTTCTTTCACACTGTGTTTTTGTTCTGGGAGGCTGATGTGGATGCATAGCTTTCCTATTATGGTTCTGCCAACTTACCACACCTTAGGAAACAGATTGACAAGCTTTTGCTTTTATTAATTGTTCAGTAGTTCAGTTGGTTACTTAATATTAGTAATAACATCTCTGATAATACTCGAGACAAGATTTGAATGGTTGCACTTGTAAAAAGGTGAAACGCTTTTGCATACGTCTATACTTTCTAATTTTGAAAGTATTTAAATAAAAAAGTCCCTTTTTATTGTGTGTTATGCAAATTGAGAGAGGAAAAGGTTCTTTAAACAAATAAAATGGTTACTGTCAGCAACCTGAATGTCTGTCTGCCGGCCGACAGTACGATCAGTCTCTGCACACAGGGTCTTCCACATCACCTCTGTTAAAGGTGTGAGAGCACAGAGGAGCAGAGAAGGGAAGAGTGAGTCATGTGAAATCCAGTGTGGGGGGGTGTCATTATAAAACATGTTGCATCTGCAGAAGGTTGTTCTTGTTCTCGCTGTGAGTGGTCTAACTCCATCAGTGTTTCTGTGCTGCGTAATGCCGTCATTTTGCACCTCCAAAGCCTTCCCTCGGCTGCAGGGCACTTTGCCTCTGCCTAAAGATAACCCTGCGGCCAGGTGCCTAATACGAACGCTACACAAGGAGTGCAAATATTATATTGTATCAATGCTGCAAGAATTTCGGAGGAGGGGAAAAACTGATTTTACTAAGTAAAGTATTTCAGAGATATTAATATTTTTTAATACAACTTTCACTCAGGTTCTGTGTGACCGATCATAGTTCTAGGTAAAGACGCAGAAGTCAGTATTGTGTGACAGCATCCATGATACAAGACTGGAAAGATTTTTAAATAAAAAAAAGGCTTCGTTCTTTGTGAGCTCTAAGAAATGGCTCACCCTCTAAGCCACCAAGTTCTAATTGACAACTGTTCCGCTGAAGTTTATTTCATGTTCAAAACATTTGTTGAAAAGAGTCAGCTAAGGGAGTGTTTCTGAAGTCTTGGGAAAGGATCTTGGGAGTCAGTTCTCCAGTGCTAGGCAAAGACCTCAAGTCAACTTCACCATACCCTTCAGAGCAGACTTTACAAGTGGGAAGAAATTAAAGTCATTGTTCAAAATCATTACTTGATTTTGAAGCTTCAGCTTTCTACAAAACCAGGTAACATAACTAACAGGTGTTGAGATATGTTGGTTTTGATCATGTCTCTGCAGTTGCAGGTCGCTAGGACGCTTGGTAAGTTTGCAAGAAAAAGATTTAGGCATTTGGAGTCCCACCACTCCTCTCCTAGATGAGCAGTAGGGAATTTAAATCCCACAGAAATCTAATAAACTCTTTCCGAAGAAGTCCTCTTAAGATGGTTTTACAGCTCAACTGTCGGTCTTCTGCAACAATTTGTTGGATGCAGTATTCAACCCTGTCAAAAAAACTTAACAAAACTGATGAGAGCATCCTGGGTTACCAGTTTTCATGAGAGTAACAGATTTCATGACCATTTCGTAACATTTGTTAACTTTTAAAGGTTCACTGTGAGAGGCTTCCTGCTTAAAAATGTAATGTACTGCTTGGGCTTTATTCCATTTATGCCTTAATAGCCCAGCAAAGCCATATCACGGAACTCGATTTCTCTCCTAGAAAGTCAGACATAGTGCCAAAGTCACCATATTCACCTATGGCATGGTGAACTACTTCAAAAATAATGACATTGTTACAGAGGGCACCAAGTAGCGATCAGCTACTTGAGAGATCAGCTCTTCTGTATGGCAAAATCTTTGCTATTACTTTTATCAATATTACCTTTTTAAAGTTTGTGATATTTGTGCTGTCACCAAAGGAAAGAGAGAAAATAATATTTTGTTACCATAGCACCTGAAATTAACTTGAAATGTGTTTCTTCTTATTTGCAGCTTTTCTGTGCCTGTTTGTTTTGAAAAAGAATATGAAAATGCTTAGCAACCTTGTTGTCATTTACATGTCATGTCATTCTGTGACAGCCCGTAATAAATTAATCACAGCAGTTTTATTTCTCTTAGAAGACCTTATAGCCCCTGCAGTCTTACAGAGGCTACAGACATGAGGCTACTCCTGTAGCTGGTTTTATGATGATGTTGTCTAGCTGCTGAATATGTGTGTTTTTAAAATGCGGTCGTGTCAGCATTTTGAGATTCACCAGAGCGCTGCGTAAATCTGAAGCAGTGGTAAGGGATATCATGTCTGTTGAAGCTGTTCCCTGTATCTGGCACGTTCTTGTAAACGCAGAAGACTGTCAGTCTGTTGAACGAAAGGGATATTCAATTTCTTTAAACACACTGAGATTTTAAAGCTCTTACTTCAGTATCCGTTTATGGATTTTTGTTTACATAATTCTTTGTTTCATTTGCTGTCACTATCTTCTGTAACAAGTATAGAGCAAAAAAGAGGTTTTGAATCTGTAGCTCCAGTCCGGCTCAGCTGTATGCCACTATTTCTGGCTTTGGAGCAGATTATTGCAGAAAATACACAAAATAGAGGCTGCAAGAACCCCTGTCTTGCAGCAGGAAAAAAATACATCTCATGCAATTATTTAGTTTATGATTAGAAATCCAGAATGAGGAGAATGTTAGGGATCTGGGAGGACCTGCTGGTTAATGTCTGTGAAGAACTGCGAAAGGTGGAATGCAATTAGGAAGCCTTAATACTTATTCTTGGGGATCCTTAGGAAAAAGTGAACGAAAGCTAGAGAAGGTCAGAGAAATGGTAGCACCATGCATGACACCCTGTTGTTTAGAAAGGAGACTGCTAAATTTTTCCCAGAAGTTTTCTGTGCTCCTGGTGTTTAGTTTTAATCTGAGTCGTCGCCAAGAATCCCAGAGAAATCCCCTTACAACAGGAGCACCAGCAGCTGGCTCGGGGTGGGTTAAGGTAGAAAACAGGCTTGGTTTTAGTGGGAACCAGACCACCTCTGATGAAGAGGGAAGCTGCTGTTGTGCTCTAACGTAAAAGCTTCCCCTGTAGTCTCAGAGTAGAAGCGTCACCAGCCCACCTAGGAGCTCAGGAAATTCATACCGTAGTTGATGTTGATGATGGTGATGATATTATTAAAACGTCACTGCCCTGGTTTGTTATCTGGACCCCTGTAGCCAGGGGTAAATGGTTCTGCAATGAAAATTTCTTGGCAAGGCTTATTAGGGTGTCACACAGAGCATCTCCCCTTTTGGCGGGCAACAAATGGCGGGCAGCGATGACTGCAGCAGCAGTGTAGGTGTAGTACTGAGCAGCACTGCAGGTGACCAAATTATTATGGTCACAAAGAGGAGCCAGACCCCAGGGAATCCATCAGTTGTGAAGCATATGCCTTCCAAATGGTACAACTGTCCCAGTGTTGGTAACTGTAGCACGTCAGCCATGACTGTGAGCTTGCGCAGCTACTTTTCATGATTCAGTTAAGCATAACTTTGTCTTTTTTCTAGGCAAAGTCTGTGTGCTTGCATCAAGGCAGTCTGAGTATCAGTGCAAATCTTTTTTTTGCTGTGGCTTAGCTGTCAAATAGAGAAAGAAATAATTTCCCTAAAACCATCTAATTTATTTATCAGAGATTTAAATTGCCTGAGTCTTTCTTGGCTTTCAAAGTGAGAAAATTCTCTGTTTTCTTCATTGTGTGTATCGTGTCATTAGGTCGAAAATTGAGAGTATCTAAAACAAATTATCTTTTGGTGCACCAGGTAGTTAAATTTATGAATGTCGTAAGCATTGAACTTTTCCTCTTTTCTTGTCTGGTATAATATCATCAGTGATGATATTGAGAATCTTTTTTTCCCTACGGTCTTCAAAATGTTACTCAGAGAGAGCTTCTATTCTATCTGTCCCCTCTGTTTAAGACAACATGCTTCCTCCTGGGTTCCTTCCAGAAGAGGAGGTCTTGAAGGAATAGTCATATGTGAGGTATCATTTAAATTCATGTTTTCATCAAGTATAAAAAGAGTAAAGCTCTGTTTTTTCTCACTGTGTGTTATTGTCTAATGATTTCTATTTCTTATGCCTGCTGTTCATAATTTTTTACAGAAACTGGCAATTTTCTGTTCAGGACAATGTTAAGTCATCACTTGGATGATTATTAAGCAAACATTCAGCACTTCTGAGGAAAGGGTGTTTTTTCCCCAGAACTCCCATCTGTAAATGCAGGAGTGTTTTGTTGTAATCCAGTAATTTATTTGGGTAATGTAGCTTTTTTTAAACTTTAGTTTGTTTTTAAATGTGTCAAATCATGTCTTTTCATGTGCTACCTTCTTTCTTCTGTTTGCCCTGGTTATTAATACATTAGTTTTCATGTTTGATTTGAAAATGGTTGTACCAAACACTTTAGTAACATAAACTGCACAGTCCGTCTTAGAAAAAAAGAAGTCATCATCGTATTTTTTTTTTCTCCTGAGAAATTGGCAGAATGTCTAGCTTTGTGTGGTGGGCTGGCCCTGGCTGTATGCTGGGTGCTCCCCAAAACTGCCCTGTCACTGCCCTCCTCAGCTGGGCAGGGCAGAGAAAATATAACAACGGGCTCGTGGGTCGAGCTAAGGGCAGGGAGAGATCCCTCACCGGTTGCTGTCATGGGCAAAACAGACTCAACACAGGAAAATTAATTTATTACCAATCAAGTGAGAGTAGGATAATAAGAAAGTAAATTTAAAAACACCTCCCCTCACCCCTCTATTCTTCCTGGGCACAGCTTCACTCGATTTCTCTCCCTCCTGCCCCAAGCAGCACAGGGGGACGGGGATGGGGGTTGCAGTCAGTTCATCACACACTGTCTGTGTCACTCCTTCCTTCTCAGGGGGAGGACTCCTCACACTCTGCCACTGCTCCAGCATGGGGTTCATCCCACGGGAAGCAGTCCTCCACCAACTTCTCCAACATGTGTCCTTCCCACGGGCTGCAGT
>VWZZ01006215.1:0-26772 GCA_013399095.1 Psophia crepitans | reverse complement strand
GGCCACAGGTCCTGCCAGGAGCCTGCTCCAGCATGGGCTTCCCAGGGTGTCACAGCCTCCTTCAGGTGCCCCCACCTGCTTCGGCATGGGTCCTCCACAGGCTGCAGGTGGATATCCGCTCCCCGCCATCCTCCACAGGCTGCAGGGGAATCTGCTCTGGTGCCTGGAGCACCTCCTCCCCCTCCTTGCACTGACCTTGGTGTCTGTAGGGCTTTTTCTCTCACGTATTCTCACTTCTCTCTCTGGCTGCTGTTCTCAGCAGGTTTCCACTCCCACCCCTTAAATACGTTACCCCAGAGGCACTACCACTGTCAGTGAAGAGCTCGGCCTTGGCCAGCGGTGGGTCCATTTTGGAGCCGCCTGGCCTTGGCTCTATTGGACATGGGGGAAAATTCTGGCAGCTTCTCACAGAAGCCATCCCTGTAGCCCCCCCCCCCCCCCCAAAAAAAAAACAACCCCCAAAACCAAACCACCTTGCCATGCAAACCCAATACACTCTGCTTTTTTGTGGTTAGACATTTTTATATTTGCTCACAACCCTTTTCATGCGGCCTGGTTCTTACGCAACACCTGCCTGACCACCTGCTGCAGAGGCCTCCTGAATGCCTTTCCTCCTTGTGCAGTGCCTCCTAGCACACACCAAGCCCTGCCTGCCCATGTGCCACCTTGCTCTGATGGCTTCCTCAGTAACTCCCTTTTTGATGCTCTCTGATGGTGGCTGTGACTCTGCTTCACACCTCTCAGTCCTCAGTGTCTGCTGCTGTCACGTGAGGCTTGGACTGGGAGACGGTGATTGCACCAGGTGTCGCAGGAGCAAATGTAAGTTCATCTTTCCTTCCCTCTAGGAGACAACGCAGATGAAATGACAAATTTGGTGCTAGTGACTCTTGCTATTTGCTTTTGTAGGATGGAAGGTCTGGGACATGGCCTGGGTAAAGACTTGCATGTGCTAAGAGTGCCCCAAACTGAGATGGACTGTTGAAATGCAAAAAGCAGTGAGGCATCTGAGGGTTTTTGCTCTAAAACTGTGTTCACTCTTAGATGTATTTTGCTGCCTTACCTCTGCCTGTAGTGGCTTGGATGAGGTGCAACTTAACATACACAACACACAACAGTGCAGCTGTTTCTTTGCCATGTGCTACCACTTGAATCCCTTTCACATAGTTCCTAAAACTGTCTGAAAAAAAATTATTACAGTAATTTCTTTTTAAAAGGGAAAATAATACAGGTTTCGAAAAACCACACTTCTGGGAAGCAATTTGTTTTAATTTCAAATTCTCCAGAAAATTTAACTTTTTACAGGCTCTTAAAATGACCTATGTAACATACAGTAATAGCTGTAAAAATAGAAACCAAATAATGGAAAGAATTGCATTTTTGTTTTAATAAATCACAAAACAAGTGTGAGTATTCCTTCAGAACACAACATATTAAAATTGCTGTGACATGATAGCAGACTGAATATTCTGCTAAAATAGCAAACTGTCCTCTGAAAAAACTGTAAATACAAGGTTATCTTCAGGAAAGAGTCAGTGTTTATGAATTTCTTATCAAAACCATGTGAACTACAGCAGCATTTTCTTATGAAAGCTCAGGAGGATTCCTCTGCTTAATGTTCTGCCTACATTACAGAAGATTAATCTACCCAACAGATATTTTTACTGTGAATCTGTTTATCACAAAATTTGGTGGTTTAGTTTTCCTTTGGTATTTGTGTTACAGAATTTTGATTCAGAGTTTAAACTCGGTGAATATATGAAATTAAATCAACATAAAAGCATTTTGTCATAACTTTCTGTCAATTTAAGAAAGCAAACCTAGCAATTGTTATCAGTAAGGACTGAGGCTTTTTTTCATCAGTATCTGACCAAAATCTTATCTTGCACTGCAGCACCTAACCTAAAGCTCACACTAACCTACCTCTTCTTGTACCTTTATGGCCTGCAGTGGCCCTCTGGGCTGTGCCAGGGATTTTCATTGCTGACAGCGTCTCCTGCTGCACTGTAAAACCTCCTCCAGTCTGCAACAGGCATTTCTAACCTGCCTTTTGGGAGCGCTGAGACAAGTTTGCTGGCTTTGGCTAGTCAGTGTGAATTATAGAGGTTATTTGGGTTATTATCCCAAACTACCAGTGTGCAAGAGCAGTCTGACTGAACAGCCGAGGGTCCTTTTTCTAATTAGCTAATGGTTTTTGTTTGGCTCATGAGTCAAGCAGAGGTGGGCTCTGTGCAAAGCAAATGTTGATCTGTTGCCTACAGCTGGTCAAACCTCAGGGCTAAAGTGTCTGTCAGTGCTCAACTAGCTAATAATATAAGAATGTGGAACAGAAATAAGTTACTTTATACTTGGATATTATGTATTGGTTGACCCTGTTGATTGTCTTTATCTAGAAATAAAAATTATCTAGACCAAAGTATGAATTAAGAAAATTCATTCTGATTGTTTTGAAGTAAGCCACTGATCTCAATTATAAGTTGCAGAGATCAAGGCTGGGATTGGTATTGCGTGAATAAAATCGTACGTCTGAATGTGAAATAGAAGATACCCCTTTAAAAGAAGATTGATACAAAGAAGATGAATGTACCTCGATGTCCAGAATGAGAGGAAATTTGGGAAAGCTGTAGAGAAACACTGCGGAATGTGAAACTTTTTACAATAATGCTGAATTTAGGGAATGGTTAATAGCAGAAAAAGAGAACTAAAAAGGCTTTCAACAATTTTTGCTTTTCTAGTTCAGGGATGTATTTAAGAAAGACCTAACAAATTGAAACTGTGGAAGACAACACTATCTTGGAGACATTCAGAGTGAGTGCATCTCTTAACCTAGTCCATAAGATGGATTATCAGTCCCTGATATGATTGCCCCATGTTCTCAGAGTTCTGATTACCACTGTTTTGGCTCAACCTTTTAGGTTAGAGGCCATCTTTCTTTCTTCCATTCAATAGGTACCTTCATGACATATTGAGCCTGTCACAGCTAAAGAGCTATAGTAATCCTGTGACTGTAAACTGCAAGTCAAGGACCTATGTTTCTGCTGCACATCCTTAGGTCACAGGCCTAAGAATTGATTGCTGTCTGAATAAATCACCTTAGTCTACGCTTGTCTTCTGAAGGGCAGCCAACCAAGTGTTTGTAGCCAATAATCCTTTAGAATTTTTTTGGCCCATGATTTAGTTCTTATCAGGCAGGAGCTTTGGGAAGCAGTTGTTTTCCAGAAAGACAGACATGTCAGGATAACTCATGGTTCCTACTGAAACATCATTTTCCAGAACTGTAGGTATGACAAAGTCTGTTTGAGGTTCAGTTAGACGTTCAGTACTTCCTTCATGGCAAACCCTTCAAAAGGTTTACAAAGGAAGATTAGAAATCCTAATTCTCTCCCTTCTACCACTGATTAAAGCTGAATAAGAAAACATGCACTATAGTAGATCAAAAATCCCTTCTATTTATAACAAATCAGAACAAGACTCCTTGAATTGTGATATATATATAACTAGTACTGTTTTTTTCCCCCAAGATGCTCATTGTTTTGTATGCTTTAAAGACACATCTAATGTATTTTTCTCCTATTTATATTTTCAAGCACAGACTTGCAGTTGCATATTTTTGTTGTATATTGTATGCTTGAAACCTGTGTCGTTCCTGTCATGCTTCTAACTTTTGTAGGAGTAAATGCACTAGGAGATGTGTCCTCTCAGTCTTCTGCTTTCAGACAAAATCAAGGCATAAGTTGTGCTGAAATCTCAAATTCTTAAATAATTACATTGGCTGGCTTACATCCATTTTCCTTATTTATGTACAGTTTGCCACGCTAAGAGTCACATTATCGCCATGAGAATACCCTCTCTGCAATCCAGAGCTGATGTTTCAGCCCATATGGGCATACCCAAGCTCACTGGTTTGGGAACCAGCAGTGACAAAGCTCTTGTGAAGCTACCAGTGTGAAGGCCTTGGCTAGGCTTCTACAACTTGTCCTGAACCAGCTTCACTCCTGTGCACCTTAACAGTACTGGAAGTTTGCATTTTCCTCTGAAAGCCTGCATAATCATACACGGCAGTTATGTGAGTGTTGCTCCGGTGATTTTCACTCCTCCCTTTTTGGAGCCTCTTGCCAATGCAGTACAGTAAGAGTGACCTTCTGTAATTCTACAGAGTTCAGTCACAGTGTGCCTATATGTGAATCCAGGTGGTGAAAACACTTTTATGCCTAGAAACTTTCCCATAAAAAAACATATTACTCTTGTCGCCTCTTTCAGTGGGTGCCAACTGCTACCAATTTGTGTTTAATCGTCTCAGGTGGACTGTGGTAGGTGAGCAAGAATTAAGGGGAGTGTGTCTAAAATGCAGTCTCATGTAGGCTTGGAAGTCATAGGCATTTACACTTTGAAAAGCAAGACGGGGTCCTGAGGTGGATCCTCTCCTTTCTTTTTGCCTTCTAACTGTGGTTAAAAGCAGTTGTTTCTGCTAAATCCTGCCTTCCTCCTTCTGTCGGGGAGCGCTAGCTTCACCTCACCCAGCTTCTCTGGCAGGAGCCCATTCTTTTGGTGGATGAGCCAGGAACAGAGGCAGAGTCACTCATCTGTGGTAGTATTGTCATTAAAAACCTCCCGGCCATGCCATGCCCCATCCGAACAGAACCCTGTGTAGACTTGACTGACATTTGGAGGCTTTGCTGCTTTTAAATTCCAGAACACCCACTGAGTTCAAACCATATTGGCATCTCAGTCAGAAACATCTTTCCCAAACGTGGGGCACAGTGCGATATCAGCACAGAGTAGACAAGAGTGAACTATGCAGAGCCGCCTGCGTATGCAGGCTGTAGAAAAATCAGTAATTTTCCATTTATAGGTATTGTGAAGTTTATCACCTTTTTCTTTGTGGTTTGGAGCTGTGCAGTACTACTTTGCTTATTAAGAATGCAAATCTGTAACAAAGGAAAGTATCATATGCAATTTAGGCTAGAAAATATTGAGACTAGAAAATGCTGATACACTTCATATCATACTTAGGCAAGAAAGTCAGATTATTGTCCTATTGATTGTCCTATTGAAATTAATCATAATCATTAAACTAATCATATCTATTTACCTCTGTAAAGTGAATCTCTCTCATGGGTATTTTTATCATTCAAGTTTCTGGCTTTCATTTCCCTACTTTCTTTGTCTGAAGCAGTTGAAATGACACAAATGTTTTAAGAAAATGGTTTATCCTCCCCTTTCACCCTCTTGGTTTTTTTTTAACATTTACAAGGGTTAAATATTTGTCTTTTTAAAATACTCAGCACAATTCTAGCTCATGCAAACAACAATACACTTAAGAAATAACTGGAAGTAATTCATATGTAAAACAATAAGCAATAATTCTGTCCAATTTGACACCATGTGATGATAATTTGGTCTCCAGAAGAACTATCTGAGACAGTGATGCTATATACATTAGGTTTCAAAAATATCTATACAACATATAGCAGAAGTAATTGTATTTGACCCACTATTGTAACTCAAATAATCTCAAGATTCTGTTATGCTGACTGTATGTAAAAGCACTGACAAGCTCTCTTTGAACTGAGTTTGTCAAGCAGTTGGAATAATCAAGATCTTCTGCTAGAGCTGTTTTCAACATTAAATAGTTAAACCAGTTAAACTATGACATGGTAGAATAAAGGTGAACTGAACCTGATGGAGTATATTCTGATGGTTCAATCATAACAGAAGCCATTAGGACGTATTGAAGAATTAATTGGTTAACGTAAGGGGAGCAGGAACTGGCATATATAAGAATGAGCGTGGGGTTTTGTTGTTCTTTTAGGAGAAAAATGTGGTTTTAAATCATCTGTATGAGGAGGACATCTGTAACACATGGTGCAATTCTGTGAGGTAGCATATTTTATAGTGTGGTGACTAAACATTTTTTACATTTTTTGATTCATACATTTACATTTAGGGATTTATACATTTACATTTAGTAATCGAAGCATTTCAAAACCCAAACCACTTTGAAAGATTGTTTCTATACAGAAGGGAAATTCTTGCCATAGCATTTACGTACTCACATGGGTGGGATTTGGAGCAACAAAATGAATGTTGAAAGAGAATCCTCCTTTGGGAGGAGTTTTGAAAAAAATAAAAAAAAAGAAGTTATTGTAAGACGTTCTTTGCATATGCAAGAGCAGGAATGTAAAGAATTGGCCTAAGAAAACAAAAGCCAGTCTGACAGTTCATTATCTGCTTGGCAAAAGAAAATTACAAGGATAGGCAAAGGCAAACTGTTCTAAGAGTTGCGTATGCTCTCCTTCCTACTCCCCACAAATCACTCACCAAGAGGACATCCCCTACTGGTGTGCAAACTGTTGCTGTTTCCAGTCTGCCTGAGAATCCTTTAACTGACATTTCTAACCTCGACAACATGGGCTTAAGTGCAAGTTTAAATATTATTCTTTGACCTGACTTTAATTCCTTCATTAAGTTGGTATGGGTCGTGACATTCCTACAGAAGTATTCAGTGACATATAAGACTGAGGATTTGGGCTGAATTTTCAGGCTGTGTAGATGAATACAATGCCAAATGTTCTGTCCGTTTGCATGGTCCATAGGTTCGAAGTAACTAGGGGCTATAACAAACACACCTACTTTTGGTTATCACCTATTGATTTGCTACCCTATTTCCTAAAGCCCCTCAAAAATCATAGTAGCACTGTGAATGGCCATTATTTCTTAATTTATTTTTGGTCTTTGGGTCCTGCTGCTTTCAGGAGAACATGGGCCTTATTAATGTGGTCTGCAGTCATGTTTATGATCAATCGTATGTTGAACAATTTAGCTTTGACATCAGACTTGGTGTGGATTAGACTTCCCAAAAGAGGTCGAAGGGTTCTGAATTATAGCAAAGATATAGCGAAAATTTCAATAAAACCTTCTGTATTTTTATTTATAGTAAACATGTCCCTGCTCACACCAAGAACTGGCAACATGAAAAAGGTCAAGGTGCTGCTTTTTTCCTGGGTTGCTCTCTTAGTTAATTCGATAGAAAACACCATCTGAGGTTCCTGCTAAGACAGAAAAAAACCACTTGTAGTAATTATTATAATGTCCTTTCCAGAAGGCTTTACTACTCCAATCCTGAAAATGAGCTAAACTCAGCAACGAGCCTGTGGACGTTTCATTTCTTTTCAGGAATATCATGCCTTTCCACAAACTGGTATGTGAACAAAGGTAAGAGCAAAGTGTTTTGAGTGACAGCGTTATATAGGGTGGTATCAGAATGCAAAATTCAGTTTTGGTGAATCTGCGCTCTGACGTTAACAGGCCAAAGAAAGTTTCAGCATGCAGAATTCAGTGTGTCTGTGTAATATAAAATCACCACTAGATGGTACTTTTCAACAAACTATAGCTGACTTAAACCAGCTGGTCCTTCTATAACTGCCCTCAGGCATGATGAAAGGGCTTCCAAAGGGTTGTATTGTTTATATATTGTTTGGGGTTTTTTTCCCCCTTAAGTCATCATTTTATCAATAATGTACAGGTTTGAGCCTTGGGAGAGTGGAGAGAATGTTATTTAATCCAAAATTTGCAAATGGTCTGCATGGTGTATTTTAAATCTTTGAATGGAAAGACTCAGGCTTTTCTTGTTCCTTTTATGGTGTGAATAATGTTTTAGATTATTCCTTTTTCCTTTGTGTTCACGAGGAGCTCATCCAGGCATTGCGCTCTGAACCATAAGGGCGGGTGTGCTGCGGCTGTGATACGAGTCCACTTCTGTGACCCAGTTTCACGACTTGAGCTAGCAAGGTTCAGCTCGGACGGGAGGAGTTACTTGCTGGCCAGCCAGTGAAGCTTCTTGGGCAAAGGAAACGTATATGGTGTATTTATTTAAAAGATGGCAAAGGAATTTCTTTCCAGTGTAGCAATTTCTTTCCTGCAGCCTTATTTAGGAGTTGTATGGGTCTGAGACCTTTCTCAACACTGCTCTTCTTGCAAGCTGGCAATATTTCTAAGCTAGGTGCCGTATTCTGCTGTTTTTTGTAAGAATATAGCATCTGTGTGTGTGTGTGTGTGTGTGTGTGTGTGTGTGTGACATTGTCCTGGTTTCAGCTGGGGTAGAGTGAATTTTCTTACTAGTAGCTGGTATAGTGCTGTGGTTTGGGTTTGGGGTGAGAATAGGGTTGATAACACACTGATGTTTTGGTTGTTGCAAGGTGATTTTTATACTAAATCGAGGACTTTTCAGCTTCCCATGCTTTTCCAGTGAGGAAGTGCACAAGAAGCTGGGAGGGGACACAGCCAGGACAGCTGACCCAAACTGCCCAAAGGGATATTCCATACCATATGACGTCATACTCATTATATAAACTGGGTGAGTTGGCTGGGGAGGACTGTGGCTCAGGAACTAGCTGAGCATCAGTTAGCGTGGTTATTGGGTCGGGGGGGAGCGAGTGAGCAGCTGCATGGTGCTGGGGATAAACTACGACAGCCCTTTCTGACACCCAACGCAGGGCTTGAAGGGTTGAGATAACAACGGATCTGACCAGAGTGTGTTAAAACAAAATTCGTTGTAAGCATTCATTATGTTAGCTTAATAGTCACTGGTCACAATGTTGTGTTATTTGTTCTTAGGGTTGAGTCACGTAAATCCTTAGTTACAGTGTGTATTCCCTGCGGAGCCATTTATCACCTCTGGGAGCTGGATGAGGATTTCCATTTTGCTGCACTGTGTAATACTGGCTTACGATATGATAACATTATTGGCCTTGAGACTAATCTGGTATCTGTACTTGGCCTTGCTGTTGTTTCCACACCCCGGGAGCCATCTCCTGGGAGTTGTTAATGATCACACTCTCCAGCTTTTTCCCCCAGACACCCAATCTGTGGGGAAGACAGGGGGGCAACTTTCCCTGCTCTTTCACCTTCACCTTCACTTTCCCCTTCTCCTTCAGACTAGTCATGACAGCTCTTGAGAATGTTGGACATCTCTGGGATGTTCAAGCCAGCATGCTCCTACTGCTTTGTCTCCTGAATGCGTTTCTGGTCTTGTTCAGGGTTAAACAAGTATTTCAGAATACAACCCGGAGATCTGCCCCAAGGCTGGACAGTTGTGAGTGGCAGGCTGCGTGGGATAGCACGGGCAAGTGCCTGGAGCAGTGGGCACCTCTTTCCAGGGGTTTGGAACTTCACCCCTCAACAAGTGCAGAAACCTGAAAAACTAGTAGGGTTTTTTTTTTTGGAAAAAGTATGCTGCCACCCTGGCAATTCCAGAGAGACACAAACCACTGCAGTGTGCTGGGGCCTGGCCCATGGCCTCCAACTTATTCAGTAAGAACGCAACAGCTGTGCTGAAATAAATTATTCAATAATATATATTATTTAACATCTTCCTCTGTGGTTCACAGTGCTTTACAAAAGTCATAATGTTTTCTTTATTTCCACGTCAAAAGTACAGAGAGGTTAAGGGTCTGTATTCTTAAACTGAGACTTTCCAGCTTGACATGACTAAAATCATAATTACGTTTCTACTTGGAAACAGTGGATGATGCTGGCGCAGATTTGCTCTTGAAAGGGTTGGAAGTGCTAATTAGACTGTAGCCAAAAGGGTTATCTCTTGTCTCACCAACCATTTCTTAAGCAAAGAGAACTCTGTGGCATGAACAAGAATGTATCTTCCCAACTACGGAGCAGGTAGGTTCATTTCTGATACCAAGTGGGCCTTAGGAGGAAAAAAAGTTGCTTCTTAGTACTGAAAGAAAGAAAATGGGGCACCTGCAGCTAATGATACCTGAAGATACTGCTCTATTCAAGCTATTTACACGATTGTATTTTATTCTGGAGTTGGAAATTTCACTGAAAATAATATGAATCTTTTTATCATTCTATGTTGATAAATCAGCTGCAGTTGTCTCTCCAGTCAGAGAAGCTCCTGTTCTGTCCTCTTGTGTTTTCAGACTTAATGTTAATAAAAGGTAAGTATTGACACCATCACTTTTTACTTGTTTGCTTCCAGTGCTTTGTTCTCCCTTGCCATCCTGCTACATTTGATCCACGTGTCTTCAATGTTTTGAAGCAGTACGGTTTCTCCTATAATTCTAAGCAACACTGAACTATTATAACAATTATCCCAGTGATTTAAATTTGACTTTCTCCTCCAAAATGTCTCAGTGAGAGAATAGCTTATTTACACCACACTTGTACAGATATATCTGTAGAATTGCAGTGTCCCACAGTTCTGTGTTTCCCCTCCATAAACAAAATGCTGTGTTTCACTGGTTTTGTTTAAAATGTAACTATTTTTCAGGACTGTTAAAAAAAAACAAACCCAAACCTGAATTAATAGGATAGATACAAATTATAACTCTCTTTTGTATTTATGCTTTTACATGTTGAAGATCATGAGTTACAGAATATTTATTTTTATGAAGGAGCAGGAAATTATATGTATGTCTTCATTCTGCTTTGCATTACAAAGCAAATAGAAGTTGTTGCAATGTCTAAGCGGTATTTATTTATTTTTCAAATAATCTGAAACATATTTTTCATTATTATTTTCCTTTCATGTCACTGGAACTCTTTTAAAAACAAAGAAATTTATGACATTACTTTTGTTTATATGGTGTGCTGGATTTTTATGAAACAGACATAATATAATAAGTCAATACTGTAGTATTACATTTTTAGAATACATATTTATTAAAAGATTAATTCTGTAGAACACACAATTTATTATTTGTTGCCTGTGGAAAAAATATCTTTCCTTAATACAGACACAATTAAGAAATTGCCCTCACCTTGAAAAAATAATAGTATAGAAGGTATATTCTGCACTCTAAAGAAAAGCTAAAAAACATTTGATAAAAATATAAGACAGCAAAATGTAATTGGTAACTGAAGATTAATAGAGATTTACTTAATGAGATGGTGGAGTTCAGGATCCTGAGGGAATGGAGGAAAGTGAAAAACAAACTCACCACCCTGGATTTCAGGAGAGCAGACTTTGGCCCCTTCAGGGATCTGCTTGGGAAAGTCCCATGGGATAAGGCCCTGGGGAGAAGGGGGACCTAAGAAAGCTGGTTAATATTCAAGGATCACTTCCTCCAAACTCAAGAAAGCTCCATCCCAACAAATATGAAGTCAGGCAAAAATGCCTATGCAGGGGCCTATGTAGGGGAACAAGTAGATTCTAAGCAAATTCAAACACAAGAAGAAAACATACAAAGGGTGGAAGCAAGGACGGGTAACCTGGAAGGAATACAGAAGTGTTGTCCAGGTATCAAGGGATGAAGTTAGGGCAACTAAAGCCCAGATGGAATTGAAACTGTCTGGAGATGTCAAAGACAAGAAGAACGGCTTCTGTAGGCACACAGGTGACAAAAGGAAGGTTACAGAAAATGTGAGCCCATTGCTCAACAAGATGGGGGTTCTGGTTACACAGGACATGGAAAAAGCTGAGGTACTCAATGCTTTCGTTGCCTCAGTCTTTACTAGCAAGACCCCATGCACCAGTGGGACACTGGAGTAAGGAAGATGCACCCTTGGTGGAAGAGGATTGGCTCAGGGAATACTTAAGCAAACTAGATGTACATAAGTCCATGGACCCTGATGGGATGCACACAGGAGTGCTGAGGGAGCTGGCTGATGTCATTGCAAGGCCACTCTTGATATCTTTGCTTAATCATGGTGATTGGGAGAAGTGCCCAAAGACTGGAAGAAAGCAAATGTCACTCCCATTTTCAGGGAAGGTAGGAAGGAAGACCCAGGGATCTACAGACTGGTCAGCCTCACTTCTGTCCCTGGGAATGTGATGGAGCAACTGCACCTTGAATCGATTTCCAGGCACAAGGACAAGAAAATCATCAGGAGTAGTCAGCATGGCTTCACCAAGGAATAATGCTTGATCAGTTTGATAGACTTCTATGATGAAATGACTGGCCTGGTAGATGAGAGGAGAACAGTGGCTAGTGTCTGCCTGTATTCAGTAGGACCTTTGATACTGTCTCCCGTAAGATCCTCATAGAAAAGCTATTGATGTAGGGGCTGGATGACCAGACAGTGATGTGCACTGAAAACTGGCTGAAAGGCCAGGGACAGAGGGTGGTGATCAGTGGCATGAAGTACAGCTGGAGGCCAGTAACTAGCAATGTGTCCTGGGGTCAGTACTGGGTCCAGTCCTACTTAACATCTTCATTAGTGATCTGTGTGATGGGGCAGAGTGTACCCTCAGCAAGTTTGACACAACAGCAAGATGACACAAAACTGGGAGGAGTGACTGATACACTAGAGGGTTGTGCTGCCATCCAGAGGACTGAAGAAATGGGCTGATAGGAACCTCATGAAGTTCAACAAGAGGAAGGGCAAAGTCCTGCACGTGGGGGAAGCAATCCCATGTACCAGTACATGCTGGGGACACCCAGCTGGAAAGCCGCTTTGCAGAAAAGGACCTGGGCGTCCTGGTGGTCACCAAGCTGGACATGAGGCAATGATGTGCCCTTGTGGAAAAGAAGGCTAATGGTATCCTGGGCTGCTTTAGGCCAAGTAGTGCCAGCAGGTTGAGGGAGGTGATGCTTCCCCTCTACTCTGCCTTGGTGAGGCCACACCTGGAGTGCTGTGTTCAGTTCTGGGCTCCCAGGTACAAAAAAGACATGGAAATGCTGGCGAGTCCAGCAAAGGACCACAAAGATGATGAAAGGACAGGAGCATCTCGTCTGTGAGGAAAGGCTGAGAGAGCTGGGACCGTTCAGCCTGGAGAAGAGAAGGCTCAGGGAGATATTATCAATGGCTGCAAATACGTGCAGGGAGGGTGCAAAGAGGACGAAGCCAGGCTCTTTTCAGTGGTGCCCAGTGACAAAGAATGTGCAAGACAATGTGGAACACAATATTTTGTATCCTGAAAGCTACTTTGTGTATTTAGTTTTTTCACTGGCATACTTCTACAAAAGCACTTTCTACCTTTTTTTTTTTTTGCTTTAGATGTGTTCTACATTAACCTTTTACATTTGTGAATATTATTTTAATGTGCCATTGCAATGCAAGTTACTTATTAAATGTATAGTATGCTTCCAGTATCAGCCCTAAAGAATTGTATTTGTATTATTTGCACAAAACCACTTTTTGCTTAAATCCCACTTTTTAAACATTTTTTAATGTGTTGATCAACACTGAACTAATTACTAAAATATATAACTTTAGTAACGACAGCTAATAAAATAGGCCATTTATTCAGTAAATATATACAGGAATTTTTTTTTTCATTTGACAATAATGTAATCAACATAAGGAATGGGAAGTAGTAAACTTGTGTTAAATTAAAGATACGATAAGAAATGTGAAATCTCTTGGGTGCTTTCCCTGGCAGAAGAATGATAAAACAGAGGCTGTAAGCAAGGAGGATTGACCAACACCATGTACAGTTTGCTTCAGATGTCTTTTTGGCTGTCCCACCAGAAAACCTAGCCTTAGCTAAGACTTTACCGTAGAAGGTTATTTTTCTTAATGTGACAGGTGTCTAATTAGGTGTTCTATTCTATTCTATTCTAATCTTTTGCTGAGTTTCATATGATTTGGTCGTTTGTTGCAGCTTTTGCTGTTTTGAACCAGTTTTGTTCCACAAGTATATCTATTCTGTTGAAATGGTGCCTATTACCTCAGAAGCTCAGATTGGTGGACGTGGGACGGCTCAAAAGCTGAAGAGCATGCCAGGACTGCTCAGTTCATCTGCAAAGAGTGGCAGTTCCTGCTGGTTTGGCATGAAGGTGTTCTTAAACTGAACAGGAAGATGGACTAAGATACTGGTTCTCAGAGACACCAAAGCGTATGGAAGAGATGGTGAGTAAAATCTAGAAGAGTGGAAGACAGAGGGTTTTGAAAGCCATTCTGTTCTGCCTGAGCCTGTGCCAGCTGAAGAAGTTATAGTTAGCTTAAACAGATGAAGTAGTAAGGGTTTGCTATTCGAGGTCCTTTTGGGTGCATCTACATTAGTGTTTTAGAACTCACACATTTTTTTTAAGTGAATCTCCTGACTGTACTTCAACTCCCATGGCAGAGCAGTCTCAAAGCACCTGAGCTGGATTGCACTGGGAAGAAACAAAGCTGGAAGATGGGGTCCAGGTGCATACCTCATGAATTCAGGGTGCCAGTCAGCTTTTGATCCATAGGATCTGGCTGAAACTTCTGAAATGTGTGTAATGTGGAGACTGGGACCTTATTACCAGCTGTTTGGGCCATTGGCCCAGGCTGCTTGGTGATGCAGTCTTCACTTTAGGAGTGGATACGTAAACAGCTCAGCCCGCAGAGGTGATCTGAGGGGTTGATAATATCTACTGAGAGAGGAGGAAGAATAAACCAAGTCTTTTCACAGGCGATACAGGTCTGTTTACATCAGGGGTTTTGGCTAAAGAGCTTGCTTTAAGTGTTAAACTTTTAAGGTTTCTAAGCAAAGGAATGATCTGCTTTCTTCATGTGTTTGGAGAAGCAGGACTTTGTGTACCTTAGTTGTCAATGACAACGCTAGCATTTGAAATTCACTTGTTTTCACATGAATGGCTCTGAATATTGGCTGACTACTCCATGTAAGACACATTATAAGAAGACAGTGAACACAGTAATGAAGAACATAGTTAATACTTTTTCCATTGCTGTGTTTTCTTGTTCTGTATACCTTTAGATCTCTTCTGGTTTGGATTTAGGATTTTTAACATAGTGATCTTATTACATTTTTAAGTATGTTTTTATTATTTTTGTCAAGCCTCAGCATCAGGACAGGCAGAAAAAGCTGTCCATAAACATGCTTAGATATACCAAATACCAGAAATAAAAATAAGAGGAGAAACATATGAAAGAATACAAAATTAGCTTTAGAGAACCATCAGGTATCGGAAGGTTTATTTTCTCCTTGGACTGGGAGTTGCTATTGTTGTTATATTCCCTTTTTCCATCATCTTGGTCAGTGTGAGCCAACGTTTTTAGTGGTGAGAACTAGACACTGATTTCAGTGTCTGATTTCACCTTCTGGTGTCTGCGTGGTGATGACTGGGGAGGCTTTGTTCTCCACTGTGTTCTGCCTTCATGTGGCAGAAAGCCTTTCCTTTCTGCTTTTGCTAGCACAAATCCTCTGCTTGAGATACTCAAATGACAGTGAAAACAAGAAACTTCTCAGGAGCCTGCTCCTCAGGCGTACTGAATGCTACCACACTCACATGTGTTGATGGGGTTGCTGGTGGTAGTTTTTGAACCAAAGCACCTCATCTGTCTCCTTTAAAGTAGAAGAAAGCAAATGTTTATTTGTAATGTAATTTAAGAAGGAAACATATCGTAGCTGATCAAGATTTGGGGCTGGATCCATTTTTGAAAGTGGGACACAAGGGTAATATACTGTTGTAATTACCTGTGCGCTTGCTCAGGATCCTTTGATGTCTCCATTCCCCTGGGCTCTGGCCTGGGTGAAATGTCAGAGGATGGCTCTGTGACACCAGTCCTCTGCTGGTGTAGACATGTTTTAAATGAAGCATGGTTAGGCTGGGGGTGCTCTGCCCGCTGCCAGGAGGAAGCGCGAGTCTGTCAGAAGGGTGAGCTCCCCGTTCTGCTTGCTGTTCGATGCAGGATCTGCCTTATTAGCTTGGTTTTCAGAAGTACCATTGTACTCAGATGTGGTCAGAGATACACATTAAGACTTCTATGCCCTTCCTTGATGGCATTTTTCTAGCTCATTTTAAGGGTAATGTTAAAACTTTGGGCTCATCTAGCTATTGGTTGGTTCCTGCTTAGTTACAATAATTTGCTGGGTTTACACTGCTCTATCCTTAAGAAACAGTTCTTTTGAAAAGGGTGACAATCTCTAAGGGTGACCTTAGAGATGCTTATGTATGTACATTGAGTTTAATTATCCTTGCATTTAAGTCTGTTCATACTTCCATACGAATACTGTATTTTTCTTCTTTGAGTTTCCCGGTGGGATGAGGAGAGAGGCGACCATTGTTTATTAAGTGTGGTCCACAGTCTGTTTATTTTCATCTCATGTTCTTAACTTCCTCTGGCCGAATCTAAGGCAAAAGTCATGAGAGAGGTCATATATAGGCCTCCTTGGCCTCAAAAAGTCTGCCCTTGAGTGCCAAAAGGGACCACGTGTCAATGAAAGCGCTTTTTGCAGCCAGCACCATGGCTGAAATCTGAATGCTTGTACTCTTTTGGACTTGTGGTGAGCTGCTGCTGCAGCTCTGTTCTTCATTACATGGGAATAACTCCAGACACATCAGCTGAACTAAAAATATTACTGAGTCATTTACTGTTGGTACTTTTAAAACCTTTTTTCTAGTGTGCATAGTCACTAAATAAATGTGTAGGATTGTGATACCTGAAGTAGAAATATGTGTAAACCTAATGCCAGTCAGAGTCATAAATGAATATACCAAGGGGGTGGGTATAGTTTTTGTTAGGAGCATATAAGGCTAATCATTAAGAATCATGTAACTGAATAAATTATATCAATTTGCCAACCTATTCTGAGTTCACTCCGCACATCCAATTAGTGCTAAAATCTGAGCTAGAAACTACTACTGACTTCTATGTGTTAAAATTAAAAGTGCGTGCGGGGAAATTCGAAACCATTTTTCCTGCTGAGGTATAACACATTTCTCTGAGCATTTCAATGCTGTATGTAAGTGAACAAAGTAGCTCACTGCTCTGTTCCATGTAGATGATGCCATTTATCTATCTAAAATTGGAGACATTTGAAAGTATCAGGTTGTTTGACAATTGAACCCATTAGCCTCTTTTGTTGCTTTAAAATATAATCTTAGGAATATCTAGTTTTATTCATCAAGGATGACTAGAAGGAATTACCCTTTTGACATGAGGGGTTGGACAAAATTGTATGGTCTTGCAGGTAAACAAGGAGTTAAGAATAAAATATGGTTGAGTTTGACAATTTAAAATGTAACCATGGCCTTTTAAAAGGAATGTGCCAGGTCCTGAACCCCAGGCTAAAAGTCAAGTCTTTTGGTGTCTTGTTCCCCCAGACAATAAGTTATGTCAAAAAAGAGAGACCTATTTCAAAGCTTCTTTTCCGAGCAAAGTGCCCTTTAGGAAGCCTGTGCCTCTTTTTTCCGTTTTTCTTCTCTTTACTGCTATTTTCTTGCCCTCCTCCCTTGACCCAAACCTACACAAAGCAATATCCATGACAAGAGATGACAAAACACTTGCATGTGTTTGGCACGTGCTTTCATTCTCGTTGAGACATGCTGATCCGGGGCTGCCAGCCTCTCTTGTTTTATGAAAAATGATTCTTTTAGCTCTGTAAAACACAGGAAGTGGTTATCTCTGCAGATCCCCGTCTCTGAACGCTAGGGAAATGCTGAAGGACCTGGATTATAAGCATTTGTTCAGTTTTATAAGCATAATTTTTAAACCTAGAAAATCCAGTGTCCAGACAAAGAGATTTCACCATTCCTCAAGAAACCTCAAAACCTTTCTTTGACTCCAAGAGCCCTTTCAAGGTAGGAACAACTTTTTATATGCACCAGCTGAAGGATCATTAGAAACTCCATGCTGTTCTAATGCAGTTTCCACCCATCTGTGGTGGTAACAGATTACAGCAAATTGTCTTGCACTCAGTTTTCCCACAGGAAGTTTTTGTGCTATATTTGAATCAGGAAACATTTTGTGAACAGTTTTAATCCACAGTGTGCCTAGAGGCAGGAATGGTGATATGTTCCATGGAAAATGTCTACAGTCTCAGCTAACGTGACTTTATCTTCCTCTACACATCTGTTACTTAGCACTAATATTTTCAGCATTTTATTTTTGCAGTAACATTTCAGTCTTTTGTCAGGCTTGTACCCTTGTGCTCTCAAAAGATTTAATAATCTTAATTTTGTCCCTCTTGACAGTAAACAGGTACCCATTACTTTTGTGCTCATAAAACTCAGTCAGGAATAACCACATTTGACTGAGCTTCAGGAATTAGAGATGCTCTGAAGCTTTTTATTGAAAACCCCATTGCTATGCATTCACCTGTGAATGCAGGGGAATACAGGAGCATACAGAACACTTAATGGTATTAGCAGACCAAGTCCAGAGCAATGTGGTTTTCCTCAACAGTATCGAAGCCACAGCAAAACAAAGAACCTCCTGGAGTAGCAAGAGCACCACCACCTTCAGGCAGTGTAGAAAAGAGGTAACAAAAACTGAGTGGCCTTAGCAAATCTCCTAGAGGTACTATCAAAAGCTTGCACCTTTTCTTGCATGTAGAAACTGTTTTCTAGTGAAAATAGGGTTAGAAGGCAGGATACTGGAAGAGAATGATGACCGGAATTTGTCTAAGGAAAGGGGAAAGGAGGGTAAAACCTGGGGCCGGGGCTGAGGAGTTGCAGTAGAGATGGAAAACCATCACAGGAAGCAGAAGCAGGAGGTCTTCAGGTGTGTTGATGGGGCTGTGAAAGCAGAGTGCCTTACGACCAGTGAGGGAGCAAACTGAAGGGAGTGCAGTGTTAATACATTACTCCATCCAAAACGATTCCTCTGCCAGAGAATAGTTCGGGGTTTTCTTTTAACTCCCCTCTTTAGTCTTTCCATCCTACTATTCTGGTAAAAATCTGGTTTATATAAACTCTAGATACATATTCATAGATATGAGTCTATACTTTGGCTATACTGTTCATATACAGAATCTGGTACGTGTTTGTTTTGAAAATATTTCCCTACCATTTTGCATAGGTATAGTTTAGCAACCCAGTTCAAGGATCAGTGCCATCTATTGTTAAGATTGTCTGACTCACATCTAATAACTTGTGCTGCACTGTTACAGTTCCATGCTGAAAATAATTTTTTTCTTGTTTAAAGTCTTTTTGTTACTTATCTTGTTTAATAAACCCGTTCTTTTTCCACAGCAAATTATGTGCAGATGGATGTCATCATGCTACTTCGCTATTAAAACCATAAATAATAGAGAAAACAATGATGATGCTGGTAGCTGAGCACTGCATCTCAATTTTCTATTATACTTTCCTGGGTTCTTAGTGTGTGTGTTTATTTTTATGTCTTAAGGCAAGCTTATACTTTACTGCAAAATTTCCAGGCTATATAATTTCTGTGTTCTCATCACAATTTTTTCCAGTTACTTCAGTACTTTCTCAGCCAACACCTCTGTAATGCTTGACGCCATATGTTTTGTGTTCTGAGGCCGTTTAGAAAAGGAAGCCAAGGGGCTGCTGATACCCTAAGCCAGTTTGCTGCCCTTGATTTTGTGTTTATATACATCATGGTTTTAGGCAGATACGGGCCAAATGCAACCCTTATTGTAGCCATGCAGCTTCTTGATTGCCTTGGAACGTGGGCAGAGCAAACTCGTGTCTGGCTGCAAGAGGCTGGACAGGCTTTCCCTGCATAGAGATCTACATATTGGATCAAACTTCCCACAAAAACAGGACCTGGAACCAATTTCTTCTGTATTTTTATGAGTTTTAGGTTCCAACCCAGACTTAAGTGTGCAGCTCCATTTCTAAAAAAAAAGCAACCTGTAATAAAATCATGTACTATAACTATGGCTTTCTGCTTCCCCTGTTGTTTTCTTTTTCCTAAGCTTAAGATGTTATCTCCTCCATCTCTTGAAACTTCATGACCAGTACCCCAAATGGATTAGATATAGTTTTCCGAGCTGATATATTGACATACTACCATTTAGCTCTCCTTACATACGAGTGAGCTCTTTGTAATGTCCTTTAACAGACTGTTGTAGCTGCAGCTGCTGGCTGTTTTCCGGCCTGTTCCCCTTATTAACGATGGACAGCGCAGGAAGTAGTGAACGTACGTGGCAACAAAAGGAAATTCACGTTAGATTTGGGGAAAACCAGCTTTTGCGATAAAGGTATTGAGGAACTGAAAGGGAGGTTTGAAGGTTTTGAAGCCTTCAGTTTTGGAAGTCTTTTACAAACACGCGATAAATATTGTGGTTCCTGCCTTTGGGTACCAAGGAGAGAATTAGATCACCTCTGGATTCCAACAGTGTGATTTTATTGCAGTTTAGGAAGAAAACTTCTGTCTTGTGTTCCTTCTGCACCGCCTCCCCTTTTTTTTTTTAAAGCAGTTACAGTAGTTTACAGAGGGAAGAAAGGAGACAAGACAGCGTTCATTCGAAATAGGTTAGTACTATGAGTGGTGCGTATGAGCCTGGTAACCTGTCCTGTCCATAATGCCAGCCAGACTCTGTTTAAGCAAATAATTTTCAAGAAATATGGGTAAGACTTGCATGAGGTAAGGCTGTCACGCTGATCAGCGTGGGCATTTTAAAACAATGTTCGAAAAGGTCAGTGTGACCACTTCTTTGCGATTTATCCGCTGATCAGAGCCAAGTTCTTCCTCTGTATTTTGACTTCGACATAACTGTGTCATAATAAAACTCTGCAGCAGTTCTTGCCTCAAGGGGGAAGTCTGAACTCTTCCCAGATAACCAAGAAAGAATGTGCTCCACCAGCTTTTCCACCACCACAGGGGAACTAATCATTGTGAAGGGCAAAATTACAACTAATGCCACGGCTTACTTTACACATCATCCATGGCAATTCTGAAATACGTTATTAAATATGTTTGATATCTGTGGTGAGTAAAGCAGAGGAAGAAGGGGATGGCAAGTTCCCTTTTCATAAAATGCGATGGTAAACCTGTTTGAATCAGACCCTGCTGGTCAGTCTAATAATTACTTATTAATGTCAGTAAGCGCATTGCTTTCTATTTGGAATCATGGAAAGATTTCAGGGTATTTTGTTACATTTTTGTTCATTAGTGAACAGATCTTGCTCATTTATAATAAACAGGTGTGGTGGGCTGGCCCTGGCTGTATGCCGGGTGCCCCCCAAAACTGCCCTGTCACTGCCCTCCTCAGCTGGGAAGGGGAGAGAAAATGTAACAACGGGCTTGTGGGTCGAGCTAAGGGCAGGGAGAGATCCCTCACCGGTTACTGTCACGGGCAAAACAGACTCAACACAGGAAAATTAATTTAATTTATGACAAATAAAATCAGAGTAGAATAGTGAGAAATAAAACCAAATCTTAAGAACACCTTCCCCCCACCCCCCTTCTTCCTGGGCTTAATGTTACTCCCAGTTTTATCTCCCTCCTCCCCACCAGCAGCACAGGGGGACAGGAAATGGTCAGTTTGTCCCACACTGTCTCTGCCACTCCTTCCTCCTCAGGGGGAGGACTCCTCACACTCTTCTCCTGCTCCAGCATGGGGTCCCTCCCACAGGAGACAGTCCTCCACCAACTTCTCCAACGTGAGTCATTCCCACGGGCTGCCGTCCTTCACAATCTGCTCCAATGTCAGTCCTTTCCATGAGGTGCAGACCTTCAGGAGCAGACTGCTCCACCATGGGTCCCCCACAGGGTCATAAGTGCTGCCAGCAAACCTGCTCTGGCATGGGCTTCTCTCTCCACAGATCCTACCAGAAGCCTCCTCCAGCACAGACTTCTCACAGGGTCACAGCTTCCTTTGGGCACATTCATCTGCTCTGGGCCAGGGTCTTCCACAAGCTGCAGGTGGAATCTGTGCTTCTCACCATCCTCCATGGGCTGCAGGGGGACAGCCTCCCTCACCATGGTCTTCTCCACAGGCTGCAGGGGAATCTCTGCTTCAGTGCCTGGAGCACCTCCTCCCCCTCCTCCTTCTTCACTGACCTTGGTGTCTGTAGGGTTGTTCCTCTCATATGCTCACTCCTTTCTCCAGCTGCAATTGCTGGTTTGTTTTTTTTCCTCCCCTTCTTAAACACATTATCCCAGAGGCACTACTACCATCGCTGATGGGCATGGGCTTGGGCTTGGGCTTGGGCTTGGGCTTGGCCAGTGGTGGGTCCATCTGTGGAGCTGGCTGCATTGGCTCAGTTGGAAAAGCTTCTAGCAGCTCCTCACAGAAGCCACCCCTGTAGCCCCCCCACTACCAAAACCTTGCCACGCAAACCAAATACAACAGGTAAAGCTGCACTCAGGTGTTTCTACTTGCAAACCTTCAGTGAATTGCTGAAGTGCTACTGCCCTTCTCTTCCTGTAGGGAAAGCCTAGAAACCCCCCTGTTAATCCTCATGCTTTGTTTCTGCCTGCTGGGCTTATTTATTTGGTCCTTAATGACATTCATGGTGCAGACTGAGGCCTGGCTCAGTAACAGAGGCAGCTCTCCAGTCAGACTCTGTTGTAAGCCATGTTTTCTGAGCTATCACAGCAAGGATTTTTCACCAAGAGGAAAAGGATTTCTGAGACATTGTCCTGGAGGACCTCTTCCATACTGTGCTTGGATGTAGCAAACATTTATTAGGTGTGTTTATTAAGTTTATATTGCTAACATTCTCTGCTTTAAGCCTTTCCCTAGTGTTTAATAGAAAATATTCCTAGTTCCACTGAGTCACGTGTTTGATTATCCACGTCTCGTATCATAGCACCAGTACAAATGTGACACTTCAGTCTTGAGAGGGCAGGCCAAAGTGGTTGGGTAAGAAGGCAAAAGTTGAGTAAGCATAGCCAAGTGGTCCAAGATTGACGCTGGCAGCCAGCGGGAAGCCATAGCTTAGACAACTTTGTGGTAATTCAAATACCAGACAAGCGAATTTTTTAGAACATCAGTTTCCCACAGGGACATAAAATCTCTTGGTTCCCAAGTGGAAAAAAAAAAAAGGAAAGAAAATGCGTTATTTTATTTTTATCTGGGGGAGGCAGGGAAGAGTTTACTGAAGAAGGCTGTAAGATGGCCATGTTGAGTCAAAAACTCATTGGCCCTGTACTGATCATATTTTTGCACTAAAAGTAGAGACTACTCTGGGAACTGCACTCTGATTTAGAAAAGCCTTAGAAGCAAGGGGTTTTGCATCTTGTAAATTATTTGCTGCGTGATTCAGGGCTGGTAGAGTGAAATTCTGGTTAGTTTATCTGCCAGCAAAATGGATGTAATACTAAATTGTAAGAATATAATATTAATTTGAAGTTCAGTTGCTATATTTATTTAAAGCCTTTTGAAGGAGCTGGAATCTAAATATAAATCAGCCATTATAAAACACTTAAAAGATTTCTTCTATATCTTTAGGTTATAGACTTGTTTTCTTTTTTCTTTTTTTTTTCTTTTCTTTCTTATTTTTTTCAGAGAATTGTAACCCTGACTGTAACAGGAATTTGCAGAGCAGAGAAATATGTTGTATCCATGCCTCAAGTTCATTCTCTTTATATTCTTCTCTCAACCTGGAATTCCATCAGATTTTTAGATCTAAAGCTTTCTGTTTATTTATGAATGTACTATTTCAGGGTACAGGGACTCCTGTATGCCAGGGTAGAGGGTTTAGGGACTGAATCCTTGCAATTTTGTTTTCTGATGCTCTACAGACTGATTACTTCATTGCTTTCTAGCATTCTTTCAGAGTTTGAAACAGACCTGATAAAAAATGAGTACCTTTCTGCTTTAGCCACTGCGTGGTACTGAATGGTTCTGGCATTCATCACCTTGACAGCTATTCTTTGGTTAGTGTAATTAAGTATTGGTTGGACCTCCAGGCTTGTCGCGGGGAACAGTGATATTTGTTTTCTGTGATGTGATTATTTTTTTTTTCTGGCATGCAGTCTAAGTGACTTTCTGGTTTCTTGAATCTCTTTATAATTCTGGTTGGTTTGTTTCTGTCTATTAGATTTGCTAACAGGTTATGTTTACTCCTCAGCTTTCTGAACCGTTCCCAACTTTTCGCTCATCACTGTGGGGTTTTTTTTTTGTGATAGCTATTTTTCCTCTCTTTCCCTCCCTGCCCCAATTCCTACTTTCACTGTCCTTTTCTCAGTCCTCTTAGCTGCATACTTTTCTCAGCCACCTGTTCTGCTGCATAGGCACAAGGTCTATGAACACCAGTTAAATAGAAAAATGTGCTGAATGAACTTTACTGTCTATCAGATGAAGGGAGCAGACCACACATGGAGTGACGTGTTCATTAACAGAAGCATTTCTGCTGCTTTACATTTTGTGAGCTACAAAATCTTGTTGCTCCAAATTCATGTCATCAGTTAATTATTCTCTGTGCGCAGCACTCCTTGTTGGAAAAACTGTTTCTACCAAAATCAAAACTCCATTTGAAAACTAAGCCCTAAGATACATATTTTTCCAAATATGCATATTCACCAGTAAACACAGGAGTTCAAAAATAAAAATGAAAGAAAGAAGTGCCTAATGTTTTTCCTATCATTTTGCTAGCACTGAAATGCTAAAATTTGTGCTTAACGTAACAGTTATTGACGGATCAATTTGAGTCAGTGACTAAAACCCCATAACTCTCTGAGACGCTTACTCCAAAATGATTGTGGTTTTCTTAATTTCTTTGGTTTTCATCTTTTTTTTTTAATTTAGTTTATTATCATCAGAATAACCTTGATTTAGTCAGTTTTGAAAATTGATCAATTTTACATTGAATCTCTTGTCTCTGTTACTCTGCTTTATAAATCACACATAATAGCTTTCCCCTTGCTCTTCTCCTTATAATACCTGTTTTTTCTTCTACAGGTTGCATGATTTTTTTCCCTTATCTAAGTAGAGCCTTTCTTCAAGCTCTGAACCTCTTGACTTTCATTTTCAGTTCTTTTATATTCTTCCTGTCAAACTCTTTGTTCAGAGAGTCATCCTCGCTTTTGCTAAAGTGCATATCATAAAAGAAAAATGGAAGTCACCTAGTCCAATTCCCTCAGACTATTGTGGCTTTGTTCCCCACCTAGTATTTTTCAATACTTCATCTATTTTTAAATATCAAAAGATACAAAGGTGTTAGTTATTTGTATTAGAAAATTATACGGTGGCATGATAGCTCCCTAGCTTATCTTCTTCACACTCAACCATTTTTTCTCATTAATGCTATTTGCGTATTGTACTTCTAAATTTGTAAGAACTGCAAGAATCCCCTTCTTTTCCAATCAGTTCTTTCTTGACCTTTGCCCTATAGCCATGATTTCATGTCTGCCTCATACTAGTCCTTTTTTTAAATCTGTGTGGTCTGTTTTGGTTACCAGTGTTAGTCTTTTTTCTGGCCTTTGTTTAAAGCTCTGTCTTTTTTCATTAGGATGGATTTGAACAATTCTCTTACACTACAAATTTCATTCTTGTCTCTAATGCCTTTATCTGTATGGTAATGAAGATGAACACTTTACTTAGCAGTTCTACCAGTCTCTGTGGAGAAGACTGTATTGCAGGCCATAGTCAGTGATCTTCAAATTGACAGTTCCTGCAGTGGGAACAAAAAAACCCCAAACCAACGGTACATGCACTGCATTTTGCGATCCTCAGCAATCTGCAAGGGAACATGGAAGTGTAAAGTAAGATAATGATTCATTTCTGTGGGGGACCAAGACCCCACGAAGAAGAAGAAGCTTCAGCAGGTCTCACTCCATATGCAGTTTCTTCTCTATTCTTCGTCTTCAGAATTTATGAACCTGGCAGGACTCACCTTGAAAGATCCCTTCCCAACAGCTGCCTTGGGATGTGCCTGCACAGTAGCCAGTCACAGTGTCTCTCTGCAGATTTGTGCCCCATCTTATCGGATAAAGTCCCCTCCCTTGTACAAGTGGAGATACCTGCATCCAGTCCTGGGGGATGATGCAGCTGAAAGAAGACAGATATTTTCTGATTTTTGTTTTGTAAACTTCAGAGAACTTCAGGACAGTTGGGACACGTAAGCCATAAGCCCCCTTCCATTCCCAAGGTCTACTGAAATGATAAAGACACTGAATTTTGTGATAGTTGTTGCCTCAAAGAACAGGCTTTGAAACCTATGTTTCCCTCGGGAAAGCACAAGAGGCGGAGGTGTAAGTCAGACAGTGTGCTTTGATGTTACTGCAGACACTGGGAATGCTCCCTCCTTCTTCTGGAGGCACATGAGAAAGGTATAGGTTGGGACAGCGTTACGGGGCTCTCAGAGGGAGAGATAAAAAGCCTTCAGATAGATGGACCTGATAGCACCAGGGAGTCTGGTGAACCCTTCTGGAAAATACCAATCACAGGGGCAGAGCAGGAGGAGAGCAGGTTATCTGCTGGGAGATGTGGGAGTGCTACAGGACCAGTGGTGTAGACATATTGCAGGGATGGGGAGTAAGTTTTTGTCAGGTCATCTTGCAGTTCTGGATTTTTCTTCACTAAGTCTCTGTACTCAGGTCAATTCAAAAAGAGTGACAGACTCTACCTGAGCTGAGGGGAAAAAGAAACCTCAGAGGCTCTGAGAATGCATTTGGATATTTAAAAATCTTTCGTCGCTAGTGTTGTCCCTGTCATTGGTAATGACTTACCATGACTTAAAGAGCTCCAAGTCTGCATGTTTCTTCCATTTTCATGCTGTTTGCAGATGAGATTTTTCAACCGCTGTCTGCTTTGATATCTCCATGTTGCCGTATTTCTCTTTGTGATTTCATCACAGGTATGAACACATTCAAATTTAAAAAAACCCTGAAGAGATGGATTTTCATTAAACTCTTGATTTCTTTACTAGATAAATGGTCAGCTTTCCCAGCCTTAAATGCTCTCTGCACAGTCCTTGGATTTTAATTAATTGTTCACTTGAACACAGATATTTTAGCTTTTCACTTCGAAAGCAATGATGTAATTGATGTTCATTAGCAAACAGGGACATTGAAATGCCTCTTTCTCTGTGGTATAGTCTCTATTTTGAAACTTAATTTGTTGCAGCAGGATGTTAATCCTGCCCCTCTCTCCTCCACCTTCCTTATTTGTTATGCTGTACAATAACACTTTTAAAACAAAAATACATTAGAACAGAAGAGAAAGGGAAAGGAAAGGAA
>VWZZ01006214.1:33495-71593 GCA_013399095.1 Psophia crepitans | reverse complement strand
CAACCTTAATGATTCTAAGTCTAAGTCTTCTANCCTTAATGATTCTAAGTCTAAGTCTTCTAAGACCCATGTGCAGGACCTTGCACTTGGCCTTGTTGAACTTCATGCAGTTGGCACGGGCCCACCTCTCAAACCTGTCAAGATCCCTCTGGATGGCATCCCTTCCCTTCCGCACATCAACCGCACCACACAGCTTGGTGTCGCTGGAAAACTTGCTGAGGGTGCACTTGATCCCACTGTCCCTGTCGCTGATAAAGATGTTAAACAGTGCCGGTCCCAATATCAGCCCATGAGGAACACCCTCAGTCATTGATCTCCACTTGGACATTGAGATGTTGACCACAACTCTTTGCGTGTGACCATCCAGCCAATTCCTTATCCACTGAGTGGTCTATCCATCAAATCCATGTCTCTCCAATTTAGAGGCAAGGATGTCATGCATGATTTGCTCTTGTCAAATGCTTTGCATAAGTCCAGATAGATGGCATCTGTCACTCTTCCCTTATTCACCAACATTGTAGCCCCACCATGGAAGGCCACCAAATTTGTCAGGAATGACTTGCCCTTAGTGGAGCCATGTTGGATGTTACCAATCACCTCTTCATTTTCTATGTGCCTGAGCATAGTTTCCAGGAGGATCTTCTCCATGATCTTGCCAGGCACAGAGGTGAGACTGACCGGCCTGTAGTTCCCTGGGTCTTCCTTTTTTACCTTTTTGAAAATGGGAGTTATGTTTTCCCTTTCCCAGTCACTGGGAACTCCACCAGACTGCCACAACTTCTCAAATATTATGGAGAGTGGCTTTAGCAACTTCATCCACCAGTTTCCTCAGGACCCGTGGACACATGTAATCACGTCCCATGGACTTGTGCACCTTCAGGTTCCTTAGGTGGTCTTGAACCTGATCTTCTCCTTCAGTGGGTGGTTCTTTATTCCCCTGCCTTTGCCTTCTGTGATGTGGGTGTTGTGGCTAGAGCACTTGCTGGTGAGGACTGAGGAAAAAAAAGTCATTGAGTACCTCAGCCTTCTCCATAACAGGTCTCCTGTTTCCTTCTGGAGGTGTCCCACATTTTCCCTACACTTCCTTTTCTTGCAGATGTTCTTATAGAAGCTTTTCTTGTTGCCCTTGTCATGCATGGCCAGATTTAATTCTATCAGGGCATTGACTTTCTTAACCTGATCCCTGGCTGCCTGGACAATTTTTCTGTATTCCCCCCAGGCTTCCTGTCCTTGTTTCCATTCTCTGTAGGCTTCCTTTTTGTGCGAGTTTGCCCAGGAGCTCCTTGTTGGTCCATGCAGGCCTCCTGGCATTTTTGCCTGACTTTGTTGGGATGCATTGCTCCTGAGCTTGGAGGAAGTGATCCTTGACCACTAGCCAGCTGTCTTGGGCCCCCCTTCCCTCCAGGGCTTTGTCCCATGGTACTCTACCAAGCAGATCCCTGAAGAGGCCAAAGTCTGCTATGCTAAAGTCCAGGGTAGTGAGCTTGCTGTGCACCCTCCTCACTGCCCTGAGGATCTTGAACTCCACAATTTGATGGTCACTGCTGCCAAGGCTGCCCTCGAGTTTCACACTCCCCTCCTTGTTAGTAAGAATGAGGTTCAGCATGGCACCTCTTCTCATTGGCTCCTCTATCACTTGAGAAAAGAAGTTATCACTGATGCATTCCAGGAACCTCCTGGGATGCTTATGCCCTGCTGTGTTGTCCCTCCAACAGATATTGGGGTGATTGACATCCCCCATGAGGACCAGGGAGTCCTTGTGAATGTGATGCTGCTCCTATCAATCTGTAGAGGGCCTCATCCTCTTGGTCTCCCTGGTCAGGTGGTCTGTAGCAGATGTCCACTATGATGTCACCTGTCCCTGCCCTCCCTTTAATCCTGACCCATAAGCTCTTGATTGGACCCTCATCCATCCCCAGGTGGAGCTCCATGCACTCGAGCTGGTCATTGACATAGCGGGTGGTGCCCTCTGCTTGTCTCCCCTTCCTTCACCAAATAATTGTTTTCTCACTTCGTCCACTAACTGTTAGTGTCAGTTTTTAACTCTGTCAGTGAAGCTCAGCATTGCTTTACTTTTGTTGGGCACTGAACATGCTCACAAACAAATTATTGTGTACTCTTTAAAAAAAAAAATCTATAAATATCAGATGTTTTCCAGTTTTCAAATGTTCTTACATGGATGTTCAATATAAGAATACTGCTTCCACCTCTTGTACATCGTGGATAGCTATTAAGGGAAAATTTTATGTGTTTTGTAGTGGTGCTTGCTATTTGGAAGGAGTAGAGTGGATGACCTCCAATACCCCATCTTTGGTTTTGTGAGTCAAAGTCCTCAAAGTCTAAATTGTCTGCTGGAAATAACATGTAAACACAGTGACATACTATGTGCTCATAAACTTCAATTTCGGCGTCTTAGTACTATGATCCATATCACTGGTTTCAGTAATATTTCCAGTACTTTGGTTTTCCTCTGTATGTAACTATCTTCAATTCCTCTTGCAGGTTACTTACGCAGATAGCACTCATTGATGGGCACTCTCTAATTTTTTTAAAGTATGTTCTTTGAAAGGTTCAGTGTGATTGGGTTTATGTTGTTGTGAGACTAGATTACATAACTGAATGTGTGTGCTGTAATTATTCTACTGAATGAAAAATGTTCTTGTCTACCCAATCATGTTTATTACTTTGGAAAGTGAGATTTTTACAAAGATGGGGCCAATTGAAGCATCAAAACTTCCTCTAACATGATAGACCTTTCAGTACTTCACAAACCAAAACTTACTTCTCATTCCCACACCAACATTTTAGCTCACCCACAGCTAGCCTTACAGATTTAGCAATTCATTATTCTTGAGGGAAAATTGACATTTATGACATAACTTTCCAGATATTCCCCTCCTTCAGCAACCTAAGGTCTTTCCGGATCAGTGGAACACGAGTTAGTAAGGGTCAGAGGTACTAAAGAAGGTTACTGCCAGAGGTATCACTCTATCACCGGTATTCTTTCACTTCTGGAAAGAAGAAAACTATCCAGCTTATAAAATTTCCTGATTGTTCAGATGCCCTGTGAACGTTATCTCCACAAGAATGCTTTCATAACCTTGCAGTAAGTCTGTGCATTTTGAGACGGATGGTAATTCAGTTCTTTTCTCCAGCTCCTTTTTCCTTCTCTTACGATGCCTCATTCAGCATATCGATGTACCTTAGGCATGTCTGTGAAGATATACTTCCAGTCAGGCAGCTTGCAAATAGACATTGCAACTGGGTACGTTAATGAAATACCTAACTTTAAGATGTGTATTCAGTCTTTTGCACACTACAATTGCAGTACTGGCTACCAGTTTACGCCGTCACCAACAATATGAGCATTAGAACACCTGAACCAATTTTGAAAATTATGGAAGTAATAAATATCTTCATTAGTTTTTCCAAACTCATTTCTCACAAATGAATGATTTGCCTTTAGAAGTAAAATGGCACTTATTTCTGCATGGTTTCCAGAATTACCCTGAGAATATATAGTTTTCTGAAAAAGACAAGAAGAGAAAAACTTTACAAGAAAAAAATAGTCCATCATATATCAATTACATTGTGTTCTATTACCTTAGACTTGCTATCTAGATATCTGATTAATTTAAAACAAACTGCTAAGTAATTTCAGTAGGGGTTTTCCTGTTATTTTCTCAGATTTGTGGTTTTCTTTCTTTTCTAATGTCACTTACCTTTAAACATCCACTTTTTATGTTTTGATCAAAGCCAGAAAGATCATTGCTGTTATTTGAAAAGAACTAGTACAACATTAATCTCTTTTCTCTTTTTATGAGATGCTTGTTGGTGATCTACTGTAATAATTTACAAAGATGCTTATGAGAACCCATACTCATGAGCATAAAACTGGCTAAAGAGAAATTCCTGGCTATGTGAGAAAAGAACTTTCTTCCACTTAAGTGCAATGTTGAAATGAAACATTAGTACCAAAAGATTTTAAGGTATTGTATCTTAGAGATCAAGTTATTGTGATTTTATGGTAATATTAAAACATTTTCATAGGTCATCACTTATTAAAAAAAAAAAGGATTGATTAAGTTAGGGAACCTATACTAAAAAATAAGGCTATTTAAAGTATTCATGACACAGACCCCTGAAAATAACAAGTGCCTTATTAAGAAGTTCCGTTGCTAGGAAACAGTAACCACAGTGTCAGAATGTTTTTATTTCATATAAGAAATGATGGTTAATGCACATAGTTAGATAATGAGCAAGGATAGCTATGTGATGTAAAAGATTGGTGAAATGCTTAATTTGTGAGATGGGAAGCCAATAAAAAGTGCAGGTCTTTAAAACCTACCTTAGTGTAGTGTGCTACAAGAACAGGCTGGTGCCCAAGATCTGTTTGAAGCTTGACTAGAAGTAGGTAGACACCCTGCTCTGAAGTACTCAGATGAAGTAATTCCAGTTTATAAATAAGAATTAATAAAGATACTAAACAGCTTTAAATAATGGTAGGATAACTCACATGACTGGAATGCTGTCATAGGAAAGACAGGCCAGCAAGGTGAGGTGGTGCAGTTGGTCTTTATATGAAAGAGCAGCTGGAACATATCAAGCTCTGCCTAGGGGTGGAAGAAGAATGAGTCAAGAGCTTATGAGTAAGGATTAAGAGGCAAGTTAATACAGGTGACACAGTTGTGGGTGTTTATTGCAAGCCACCTAATCAGGAAGAGGAAGTCAATAAGGCCTTCTACAGATAGCTGAAACTAGCCTCACAATCACAGGCCCTGATTCTCATGGGGGACTTCAACTCCCTGATATTTGCTGGAAAGGCAATGCAGCTAGGCACACGATCCAGGAGGTTTCTGCAGATCATTGATGATAACTTTTTGACACAGGTGGTGGAGGAGCCCATGAGGAGAGGAGTGCTGCTGGACCTTGTACTAATAAAGAAGGAATGTTTGAGGGTGTGAGGTTAGCCTTGGCTGCAGTGAGTGTTAGGTGGTGGAGCTCAGGATCCTGTGTGGAAGAGACAGGGCAATAAGTAGGATTATGACCCTGGCCTTCAGGAGAGCTAACTCTGGCCTCTCAAAGACCTACTTGGAAGAACCCTATGGATTAGGGGTCTAGAAGGTAGGGGGTCCAAAAAGGCTGGTTGATATTCAAGCACTGTTTCCTCCAAGATCAAGATTGGTGCATCCCTATGAGTAAGAAATCAAGCAAACAAGGCAGGAGACCTGCATGGATGAGCAAGGAGCTCCTGGAAAATCTCAAAAGGAAGAAGGAAGTTAGAATGTGGGAAAAAGGACTGGCCCTTGGGAGGAATATAGGAATGTAGACAGAGAATGTAGGGAGGCCAGGAGGAAACTAAGGCCCACTTGGAATTAAATTTAGCAAGGGATGTTAAGGACAACAGGAAGGAATTTTTCAAGTACATGAGTAGCAACAGAAAGACTAGGGAAAATGTGGGACTGCTGCTGGATGAGGTGGGTTCCTTGGTGGTGGAGGGCACAGAGAAGGCAGAGTTACTGAATGCCTTCTTTGCTTCAGTCATTACTGGTGAGGCTGCCCCTCAGGAAACCCAGACACTGGAGGTAGGAGAGCAAGTCTGGAGAAAGGAAGACTTTCCCTTAGTCAAGGAGGACTGGCTTAAAGATCATTTAGGCAAACTCGAAATCCACAAATCCATGGGCCCTGATGGTATGCACCAAAAAGTGCTGAGGAAGCTGGCAGATGTTATTGCTAAGCCACTCTCCATCATCTTTGAAAGGTCATGGAAAACAGGAGAGGTGCTTGAGGACTGGAGGAAAGTAAATGTCACTCCAGTCTTCAAAAAGAGCAAGAAGGAGGACCCAGGAAAATACAGGCCAAGTCAGCCTCACCTTCATCCCTGGAAAGGTGATGGAACAGCTCATTCTGGACGTCATCAATAAGCATGTGGAGAAAAAGAAGGTTATCGGGAGTGGTCAGCATGGATTCACCAAGGAGAAATCATGCCTGACCAACCTGATAGCCTTCTGTGGTGGCCCCTCAGCAAGTTTCCTAATGATACTAAGCTGGGAGGAGTGGCCAACACACCAGCAGGCTGTGCTGCCATTCAGCGAGACCTGGACAGGCTGGAAAGTTGAGCAGAGAGGAACCTAATGAAATTCAGCAAGGGCAAGTGTAGGTCCCTGCACCTAGAGAGCAACAGCCCCAGGCACCAGTACAGGTTAGGGGTTGACCTGCTGGGAAGCAGCGCTGCCAAGAAGGACCTGGGAGTCCTAGTGGACAAGTTAAGCATGAGCCAGCAGTGTGCCCTCATGGCCAAGAATCCTGGGGTGCACTGAGAAGAACGTGGCCAACAGGTCAAGGGAGGTTCTTCTCCCCGTCTGCTGTGCCCTGGTGAGGCCACATCTGGAGTACTGTATCCAGTTCTGGGCTCCTCAGCTCAAGAAAGACCAGGAACTACTGGAGAAGTCCAGCAAAGGTCTATGAGGATGATTAGGGGACTGGAGCATGTTTCATACGAGGAAAGGCTGGAAGAGCTGGGTCTGTTTAGCATGGAGAAGAGAAGACTGAGAGGGGATCTAATCAATGCTTATAAATATCTAATGGGTGGATGTCAAGAGGATGGGGCCAGACTCTTCTCAATAGTGCCCAGCAACAGGACGAGGGGCAATGGGCACAAACTGGAACACAGGAAGTTCCATCTCCATAAAAGGAAAAGCTTCTTCACTGTGAGGGTGATGGAGCACTGGAACAGGCTGCCCAGAGAGGTTGTGGAGTCTCCTTCTCTGGAGATATTCAAAACCTAAGTATCTAAATATATGGATTGAAAGAATTTGATCTGGCAATCATGATCAACATCGCTAGTGTGTTGTTATAAAAGCATAGCGAGGATCTGTCTTGTTGAACTCAAACAAAGCACACCATAAAGCTCACACCATGCTTTGGTTGTGTACGTATTCTCCACAGTCGTCCAGCTTTCCCAGTTTTGCTAGCTTTAAGGACTCCTTAGAAACCACGCTGACCAGTCTCAGCTGGAGTCCCGGCAGATACAGAAGACTTGTGCCTCTAACTTCACTCCCCCAGCTCCCCTAGGTATCAGTGCTTTTTGCTGGTGAGTGTACAGGCTTTGATAGGTTGTATCTGCAGGAGGATATATTTCTCAACAGCAGCATCCCGTCATTCTCCCAAACATCTTTTCTATCTCAGTTTTGAATGGAAGCAGCCTGCAAGCTAGATGTAGCCCCTAGGGTGCCACAGGTGCACTGAGCTGCTCTTTAACTGTTCTTTCTTTGTTTCTTTAAAACTTTACTTTGATTAAAATGAAACATTTAAAAATTTGAATCCACATTTTATGAAATTTGGCCTTGCTAAGTCATTATTTTAATTATTTAACTAGTCCTGATATCATATTCATAGAATCATAGAATCACCAAGTTTGGAAAGGACCTCTGAGATCATCAAGTCCAACCGTCAACCTAACACCACCATGTCTACTAGACCATGTCCTGGATATTGTATCAAAACTTAGCAGGACATCTGTGAGAAGTTGTGCTCGACTGTAATCAGTGGGTGACACGGTGTCTTCTTCCCTTACAAATAAGGGAATGTGGGTGAACAGCACAAAAATGCTTTCAGATACTTGCGTTCAAAGTTTGTGTGTCCTCCATGCCTCCACCAACTTTGGACACTCTTCTGGAAAATGCTTTTGTGAAAGGCTTTACTGTCAGAAACAGCAAATGTTAAATACGTGTAAGGAATCATAGAATCAGCAAGGTTGGAAGAGACCTCAAGGATCATCTAGTCCAACCATCCCCCCCCATTAAAGTATTTGTGGAAATCAGTTTTTTATCTCTTTTGAATATAAAATTATTCTATTACGTTTAACCATTCAGGCAACAGGAAAAAAAAAAGGATTTGATATTTGCAGCCAATGAAAAGTAATAAAAGTGCACATTTTGAATGTAAACAATTTTTTTCAACTTGCTTAGGATCAGACTATTTGGGCCCAGGTCTGATTTACAGAAATTGCTTAATAAATAATGAATACATCTGTGATTTATATGAAAACATAAAAATTCTAAGCTGTTCCTGGTTAATTCACAGAGAGAGGAAAACAACAAAATAGAAAACTTAATTAATTTGAATAATTTATTCCTCTATAAAGTCAGCCATTCAACTTGTAATACATTTCCATCCCGCTCCCCAGAGGCTATATGCCTCGCACATTTTGCACATGATCACAACAACTAGAAAATAGACCTGGGCCACGTTCCAGTGTGGCTGGGTTCCCACCTGAGGACTCTGCTGAGCTGCACTTTCTCGCTGGACACTGCTAGCAGCAAAACCAGGAACTCGCCCACTGTTTCATGAAGCTTTTGGAAACCTTTCCTATGATTTCAATGTGTTTCAAATGGTGCCTCAGAATGGATTCTTCCCACAAGGTATTTTTTTTTAAAAGAAATCCAGCTTTTGACCTGAGCTCAATGAATCTCGAGAGGTGTTTATAGGCCTAGCAGTAGCAGATAACTGTAACAGATAGGAAAAATGCCCTTTGTTCTTAGAGAAGCTCTTCCCCACCTAGAATCCAATCACATATTTTCCAATCCTTCATAAAATTCAGACATGTATATAATTTGTGCTGAAACAAGGAAATAATTGCAAGTCGTAAATTGAGATGTTTTCTTACATAGGTCTGAAGTCATGCCATGATACTGTTGACTTGTCCTGTTTTCATTGAGAGTTATCTCATGTACAAGGTTACAGAGTCACAGAATATTATCTATTATAGACGTAGTTCTGTATGTCTTTTATTTGTATTATAGACATAGTTAACTATGTCTTTTCAATCCACTTTGCAAAGAATACATAGCAGTTTCCTGAGCAGAGTCAGAAAATACAGGCAATGGTTTCCTATCCGAGCCTGCCCTGCTGCCAGTCCTGCGCTCATGTGCTTTCTTGTCTTCTTTTCAAATGCTCCCTTGTTAATCACCGTGTTTTCTTCTGTGCTAAAATTGCTGTAATGTAAGGAACATCTCAGCCTCTCTGTTTGCAGACTGTTTTCATGGTCACATAGTATAGCTTCTGCTCAGGCCTCACCGTGCCTCTTTGTACCTGAAGCCATCAGTTCAGGTTCACGTTCTTCTCTAGATTCTTGCAAAACTAAATGGAAAGATTTATTTTTTCCACTGTTTCAGATATCATTAGATCTGGGGGAGTGTAATTGTGACACTTCACTGGTACTCTTTCTGACTGAATTCAGGGTGGTTAGGGGTGTTTCAGGAATGTCCAGACATCATTAGCTATTCTGGGACAAGAATGGCGTAAGGAGATCTGTGTTCTCTTAACATGTATATAGGGCTTTAATTGATTATTAAGACTATATGGTACTGAAAGAGCAGTTACACTTGGCAAATAATTTAAGTCAGATTTGAGAAAAAAATATTTTGATGAATCAAACTGTATATTTTTGTGTCACTGGGGTTTTAAAAAAATCTGTATTTTGGCTGTGGTCTTCACAAAAACCTAGGTATGTAATGCAGGAACCAAGAGTGGATGAATTAGAAGATCAGAAGACTTTATATCTAAGTGAAATAGATAAGCAATGAAAACACATTTTGAAAACAACTAACTGAAAAGGCAGATGTATAGGTGCTGCTGGTTTTTTGAACATGGTTTCTTTATTATAAATCAAGAATTTTTAATTCAATTTTTGTATTTACTGTTGCTTGATCTAGACATTTGGTTATGAAAAATAAAAAACAATGACCTAAATGTGTTGTCTTACGTTTCTTTTTTTCTGCTGAGATCAAGTTTGTTTTGTAGTGTGGTGCCTGTTTTTTCATAAAGCCACTGCCAAATGACATTAAAATTACAAATACAGAACTATATTAAAAGAACATGATTAATACTGCAAAGTCTGGAAAAAAATCATAATTAAGCTTGCCTGTGCAGTTTTAACTCAGTTCCTGTGCATAAGTCCATCCTGATAAGAGTATTTAATTACATAGTCATGGACATTTTTTTTTTTCACAGGGTGCTTTGCCAATCAGTGAGCAGGACCAGTCCTGTATGCGTGTAAAGTTCCTATTCAAGACTTTTTCTCCCTCTTACACTTTCCCAGGTCTCACTCATTACTGGTTAGCCAAATCTTGTTATGGAGAGAGAATGATTAACTCCATTGGGTCTCTTCAGTGGTGTTTATCACTGTTTTATGTCACGTGTCTTTCAAATAAGAATTAATGCATTTTCAGGTGAGAAATTGGTACTGTTATCTTTCTATAAAGGGGAATGGAGATAAATTGTTGTCATTGAAATTTGCTAATTTTAAGCATCCAGTCCGAGGTATCTACAAGTTGGTATTTGAGTCTGTCCCAACCCACTCATTCGGTGTAAGAGAGAGGCAATTTTTTAATACTCTGTGCGGTAATAACAGTTACTCAGGAGTAATGACAATTACTCTAGCATTTGAAACAAACTACAAATTTACTTAAAACTCATCAGAACTACAAAAGGTAGAGGCTTGGCAAAGGTTCTAATAACACCTAAAACTCGGTGGAATCATGAGAGGCAACAGCCTAGCAAAACTTGTGACGAGATTACCTTAACGTGCTGAAAATGAAGTTAGGGATGGAGTAAAAGGAAAAGAAAGAGATAGAAAGAAAGAGAAGAGAAGAGATATCACCATTCTGGGTCCAGCAATGTTCTCTGCTTGTATTTGTGGTCTTCAGATGGTGGGCGAGTGCCCCCAAAACTCATGTTTCCCCTTTTTATAACCCAAAGTGTCCAGCCCATAGGTGGGAGTTTGTCATCACTGAGCAGTCACAGTATGCACAGTCCCTCCAGAAATGAGTCGGTGAGTTATGGGGATCTCAGGGGGTCTCACTGTCTCCCCCCACTTCAGGACTGAATGGGTTATGGCCCCTCACAAGCATGTACACACAGGAGGTAGATGGGCTTTGTCAATATGTTTCAGGGAGAGGGGAAGGGGCTCACAAGGTGGTATCCTGCTTTCCCAGGCTCTTTTCTTGGTCAAGACAGATGTTTGCCACATTCCCTCATTATCAGTTCATCCCTGCTTGTGTCAAGACAGATGTTTGGGACAATTCACTTGTTATCAGAGCCTTACAGAGTCAACTACAGTACTACTAAAACCTACTGACTTCTGCACAGCTTTAGTCAGCATCTCCTTGTCATCTGAGGTCAGCCGTGAGGACACAGAGAAACAAGGTCTCTGTTCTCTGACTGGGACTTGAGATGTCCCATACTGGCCCAGAAGTGTGATTACTGGGGAAACCTAAATCCAAAATGGATTTTTATATTCTGAGCCTTGAATTCTCTCCTGAAAATGTAGGTAGTGTATACCTTTTCTGAAGTGGCAGATACCATCTTTCAACCAGGTGGGGAATAGTTACATCTCCTTTTTTATCCAGTATGCTGTTGGTTATAATTCCTCCCTAGAATGAGACATGGATTCCTATTTTCCTTCTTCCTGAGGGTTTGCAATCCTATCTGATATCTCAGGGATTATCTCTATCCTATCAGCAGATCACATTGGAGATGGAACATCTTACTGACTCCTATTAAAATGGTTATAGCTTCGTGGATAAGTTTTGTTTAGTTGGTTTTGTTTTTGTTTTATTTTTTAACTGGATTAGAGGGTGGAAGAGAATAGCGAATATGATTCTTTCAGCTAAAGATCAGAACATTCATATGTTGACAATAGCATTTCACTGTATCATAGCTCCTGTAGGTCTGAAGGTCCTCAACTGGAACAAAGAATCTGACCAATACTCTTGACTGAACCACCCCTATTCCCTGTCTTCCCCAACCCCACAGAGGAATTCGACTTCAAGCCCAAATACCCAAATATGGACAGATAAAGGCAACATGAAGCAGAAGTAAAGCAATGAAATTTCAGACGATGTTTACTAAAGCTACAAACACCTGAAAATATAATTTCATGATGGAACTCTTTGGTGATAGTTCGGTTGTCTCTTGTTGAAAGTTATCCTTATTTAAAATGCTAACATCTAACTGAGAAGTGAAGGGGAAGTTTCTGAATGTTTGTTTTCCTTATTGGGGCTATTTAAATTATTTCATTGTAAGAACCATGAAATCTCCAGTATTACTTTTCATCATGTGCAGTGAGGTGGGTCCCACTCATTCTTCCCTCCTTAAACAACATGAATAAGTTCACAATAGCTGTGAAGAAGTTTGCAAATATGGAATTTATTTTATTTTGAATGTAATTTTGGAATAATAGGAGTTTGATTTTAATGTTTAGGTTTTTTAATTTTGAATAATTAAGAATTTAAAATTCAAATTAATTATGAAGACTGTGAGAGCTGGTAACATTAGAAAGCACTTAACCAGAAAGAAGGAAAAAAGAAAACATAATTCACCAATTACAGTTTTCATGGAACTTTCATTGACCTTATTGATGGGAACCTTTTGAAGTTTCATCAGGACACATGTGAAGCCCTGTACCTGGAAAGAATGAACCTCTTGTAATAGCACAGGCTGGGAACTGCCTGAGTGGGGAGCAGCTCTGGTGAAGGGATCTGATGTTCTTGGTGGTTCACAAGCTGAAACAAGCTTGAAGGAAAGGATAGCTGCAGAACTGATTCCCTTGGTATTGCTGTCTCAGTGAATGTTTAGCACACTTGTATATCTGGCAGCATTTAGGACTTAGAGTCCTGTAGTGAGAGAAACATGCAGATAAAGTCCTGCCTGATGACTAATTTTTTTTTGCAAACGTGGCCTACGAGCTTTGAGTAAAGCTGCCTGCAGTTCTGGTGATGGTAAACTTCAGTCTGGGCTGACAGGCAGTTCCATGAACTGAATTGTCTAAAGCACAGATTCGCATGAGATATCCAGTAAGTTTGATCATGTTTGTCCATGTATCACATCTATGAGCCTGCCTGTTAAAGAAAAAAACCAACAAACCATACCAGTTTTCAAACCTCAGAACTCCTAAAATGTCTGAATCAGAAGAGTATCAGTAAAAATATTTCTGGGTGATAGTTCATTTCTAGGAGTTTCTCTAATTTAATCCAGTATCTGGCTGTCATGTCCTGATAAAATAGTGGCTGAGTACTTCATTTCCCTATGCTTAACTCAGTCATATACGCTTTATTCTGTGAACGGATAGTTAAGAAGACACGGCCGCTGAAAAAAGCAAGGTTTACTGTACGAGGTTTACCGGTCTGGGCATAATGTGGCGCAGGCAATTAGTCTGGCAGTTCATGTACTCATGCTGGTTTGTATCCAGCCAGGTAGGTGCATGCACACGGGTTGCACCTACCAGTCTGTATCTTTCTGCAGAGCTGTGCCTGCAATTACCATATCTGACAAAGAATAAGCTGTGATTATAATATATGTGACATGGGAGGTCTAGAAATAAGCTTTCTTCTTGGTGATTGGCAGGAGAGGCTGAGTGGCTTTAGCATAGAGTACTGGAGTGTATTTCTGAACTGGTTTCACCTTTATTTCAGAGAAACCAGAGGGGTAATAATTTCATGATTTTGTAAAAGTATTATCAAGATCAGAGAAGAATGTCATTCATTTGAATTTGGAAGAGAATTCAAGTGACTGCTTTGCATCAGTAAACTTCAGAATGCTCTAGTAATTCATCACACTCAACAGGAAGAAAACCAAATTGAAGGAAGTGGGTGTATAGTGCTCTTAGCACACTTTTGGATTTAGCTGAACTTTATTCTTCAGTTCACTGGCTTGCGTGACATTAAGAAGACAAGAAAGGTCAGTCAAATGGCAACATCAAAAAGGTTCTTAAATTTCAAGGATGGCTCTTGACTTTGACCAGGCTGGTGAATCCTTAGCTAATTATCATGGTATACCAGTAGACAAGCACTCTAGATGTAAAACTATATTCTTTTGATTTTTGAATAATGTACAGTGGTGTAGCAACACTCCCAGGTTCCCACAAAAATCAAACAGAAAATAGATTTTGGAAATGTGTTACTTTACACTTTTAGCAGATTTTAAAAGGTGGAGTCTTTGATTTATGTAAAGGTGTTGATGGTAATATTTAAGATTTGACCACTACCTTGATACTATTATAAGTGGGAATATAATTAATATTTCTTCCTGGCACTAGGGCCAGCAGGTCAGTAGTTACTCAGGAAAGGAAAAATGTTGTACCTACGCCAATAGGAGCTCTACTTTCTGAAGTTCTGCTTGTCCCAAGTGGGGTTTCAGTTTGGTAGATAAGGAAGCTGTAATCAAAACCTTGAAGGTGCAAAAATGAAGTACTGTTTGAATTACATTTGACCTATTATTTTTTTTTTAATTTTATTTTTTTTAAAATCTCAATGTACTTCCTGTATAGACTTGTAGTCATTTTGGCATGTATTTATTCACTATACTCAACTCTTCTTCACATGAATGGTGTTGAAAATTGTAGTAAGGCTGGCAAGCTTCCAGAGCTAGCAAACCATTGTAGAAGCACCTTCACTCTTTGAAGAGCGAACAGTAAAGAATAAATGAGTCTTTCTCAAATGTCCACAGATTGAAATTAGCCCTGATCATTTATGGATGGATGTTAGCAGAATAGTGGCATAAATTAAAAATACCAATAAAATACTATTCAAATGATTTAATCAAAGGCATCAAGGCCAGCTAGTTCAAGAAAGAAAATGAAAAGGAATAATTCCAGAGATGACTGCTCATTTAACCTGTTGCAATTAATACACTTCAGTGCCCTTGATATGCCTCCAGTTGATGAATGCAATGGTAATGACTACTGAATCCATCAAAAATAAACATATTCATTGTGGCTGACTTTTGAATTTAGAACAACCAGAACAGAAAGTTAAACCACTGGGCTAATTTGAGGCTCCTCACCACTGGAGTAGGTAGTATTCTCATTTCGTACATAATGTATGCCTGTATGCACTTAGCAAGAGGAAGCTGGAGTGAATGGAGAAAACCTACAGACGTGATGAAGACCATCACTTAACAGAGACTTTTCCCTAAGTTCCTAAGAGATATTTATGCATCAGTTCATTTTCCAAGCTAAACACATTTTGCAACTGTGGATGTGTGTGACCACTGAGATAAACTTTTCTGTGCATCAATACAGATTGATTGTTTCTAGATAGTGCAGCATGGGCATTACATTTGTTTCCCCAAGATAAAAAGTCAAGTTACTCCTTGGAACTCCTTTTTGGATTCTGTTAAGCAGCAGTTTCCTCTGCATTGTAGCAATTCAAACAGCTGAATGGACACATCCTGACAAGACTAGTTAGTGTCCTTTAAAAATGTTGTGTGAATGCTAGGTTTAATTTTTGTTATGCAGTGGACTGGTAGATTTCAATGCCTGTAGAACACCTGTGAATAGATGCCACTGTGGATGCAAGCCACATCTTAAAGCTGATATCCCAGAACTCCAGATGTTGAGTCAATAGTAGTTTTGCTGTGGACATCAACTGCAGTATAAATATGTAATGATAATAACAGCATCAAAATAACTGTTCTAATGAAAATTATAAAAATCTGAAAGAAAGCTAGGTATGGAATATAATTTTTCAGTTGGAAGGGACCTACAATGCTCATCTAGCTTAATTGCCTGACCACTTCAAGGCTGACTAAAAGTTAAAGCATGTTATACGGGCATGGTCTAAATGCCCCTTAAACACTGACAGGCTTGGGGCATCAACCACCTCTCTGCAGTCGATATGCAATGCAGAATCCATAAGACCTTTTATAGCTAACTGCACCTCAATCACGTTTCCATTTTCTAATGAAAGACTCTGTAAAACAGAACTTTAAATACTTTGGTGTAGTCAGTGTTTATAACATAGTCTCTGTTTTTTATTTGCTGCGAAATATACTTATGTAGTTATATTTGGGGGGGGGAAGCCCCTTTTTGTCTATGTCATTCAAACCATCTTAATTTTAAGTTATAATGGGCAAATTCCCAGCTTTCTAGTATTCTCTGTTAGAAGCCAATCCCAAGCATGTCATCATGATGGTAAGGAGCAGAGTCTTTGGAGAGGCAGCATCTCATTTGCAGTGAATTCCTGGATGGTTTTTCTTAAATTGGCTCTTACCCAGGAGTAGCTTAAATGTGGTTATTCATTTAAATAGTTTACTACTGGGAAAACAAAGCTCTATAAAGTACAAGATCTCATTTGCAAAAGGGGTCCTGGGGACTGAAAGTGGATACACACGTGCCATGTGTTGCAGTCTCCATCTTCTGCTTTTCCTGCTGTTAGAAAATAATTTGAAAATTACCTAAAATAGGAACAATATACTCAATGGCTGAACAAAAGGCTCAAATGTGTCTCCATAGCAGAACCCACAGTGGTAGCCTTCAGCAATAGCTCCTGTAATTCACAGGAAAGGGGAAAAAAAAAAAAAAAAAAAAAGAGAAAGAAAAAAAGTGAGTAGTTACTGGGAGGAACAGCACAGCTTCCTCCCAAAAGAGATGTCACAGACCCAAGGGAGTGCTTGGCTGTGATGTGTGGGAGCCCCTGGGCATGATTGTAGCTATAAAAGGCACATGTCTAGGACCATTCTTTGGTCATGAGAGCATCTGGCACGTAACAGTCCATGCTGATTTAAAAAAAACCCAAAAACAAACACACACACCCACACTCCCCAAACAACCCCCAAACAAACACACCCCCCCCAAAAAGAAAAAAAAAAAGCTCTTGATTTCTGAAACAGAGATGCTGCCTCAAAAATGTCTCTGGAAATTATTTTTGGCTGGTGTCATCTTGAGTCATGCCTATGCCTAAAATATATCAAGGATCAATCTGACAACAACAAGTTGTTGACTTTCAGTGCAACTTCTCTTTTCAGACATCCCTTGGAATTGTAGAATGAAAGGTGTTTTCCACCTAATTTAGGGGAAAAATAAACTAAATCCTTGGGTCATTCATACTTATCATAGAGCCCAAAGCATGGGTGGTAAAAGCTCTAAAAAATCAATATTTTTTTCATACATCTAAAATTTCTTCACATGGAATAGTTGCTTGGATGACAGTACATAGAATATCTGTCAGGAAATACACTTTAAAACTGTCACAAGCACAATGAATTGCCCTGAAAATAATGGCCGTCTTACTAATGACACTTCAGCACTGGCCCTTTTATCTTATGCTTCCTTGAAACATAAGAAAATGTTTTAAACACTATCAGAAAGTCCCACAAAATTGAAAAAATAGAACCTAGTACCCCCTGTAATTTTAGTTTTATTGTCCAACAGAATTTAAAAAAAAAATATCTCAGAAACAATTGCCTACTTTTTGAAGGACTTTTTTAGATTTTACCCAATGCTTCAGTCAAACCCTTGTGCAGTCTGTGTTTGGCTGAACTCTTTTTGGAGAATCTAAAAGACTTCAGAGGCACTTCTAAAAGTGTTTACATTAACTACAGAGTGTAGAAAAGAAAAAGGGGGCTCTTTAAATTTTAATTTTATTCTGTGCTGTAGTGTCTATAGATTGGAAACTGGCTTTAACAGTTAGTGGTACATGCTTTTTTTGGTGTACTATTAGAGTTAAAATTGAATATCATATAGGAGATCATCTATGCTATTGTACATAAATGAATCATAGAACTGTAGAATCATTTAGGTTGGAAAAGACCCTTCAGATCATCAAGTCCAACCATAAGCCTATCACTGCCAAGTCCACCACTAAACCATGTCCCTAAGCACCACATCTATTCATCTTTTAAATACCTCCAGGGATGGTGACTCAAACACTGCCCTGGGCAGCCTGTTCCAATGACTGACAACCCTTTCGGTGAAGAAATTTTTCCTAATATCCAATCTAAACCTCCCATGGCTCAACTTGAGGCCATTTCCTCTAGTCCTATCTTGCCTTGGAAAAGAGACCAACATCCACCTCGCTACAGCCTCCTTTGAAAGGAAGTAGAAAAAACTATTTTTCAGCTGAAGTATGTACCTTCAAAAAATGTCTATTTCTCCTATATATTCCTAATTTTTTCTGCCATCTATTTTATCATAAGCGCAGAAACTACCTGCAGTCCCCAAAGGAAGGAATTAAATTTAAGAATGCAGATACCACTCAATTTTTTAAATTCTCTGAAAAACTGTGTTATAGATTTTCTAAATGAAATTACAGTTATTAAATTCAAGACATGATTTTTATTTATTTTTAAAGGGATAACTAGGAGAAGTGAGCTGAAGTTTCATATACTTCATAAACCTGGTATTTTACCATGTTGATGTTTGTGTTCTTCCCTGAACAACAGTTTCTATTAGTGTCTCGTACAATTATATCTGTTTGATTATGTTTCATGAAAATACATTTTTTACCCTTTTTGTACTTTGTTGTTCATTCTGTCTGTGAAGGAGACTTTTGTCTAAAACTCCCAAAGAGCTCAGTTGCCTGAATGTAATTGTATTCTCAGTTTAGTTTAAGCAGAGATTTTAGTTGGTCTAAAGTAAGAAATTGTTGGGTTTTTGCTGTAAGCCAGGTGAACAAAAGCTGTGCTTTCCCATTTTTCCCTGACTTTATTACCTAATTGTTATTCCTTATTACAAGGTGTCTGCCATTATTTTATTTATGTATTTTGCAGCAGACTCTTTTCTCTTACACTTGTTCTAACAGGTAGTAAACCCTTAATGCCACAATGACCAATGGAAAATCAGCGTGTCTGACACTAGGAGACAAAAGAAGCAGGAGGGATCTGCGAAAAATGCCTGCAAGAAGTGAAGCACAGTGTGGATGGAGATGATTCACGTCTCTGCAGTGATTCTTCAGTAAAACGTAGCAGAGCAGAACCAAAGACCATTTTCACTCGTCTTGAATTCATTTCACCTGATCTCTAAAGTATTTCCCTGTTAGCCACTGGAGCTTTAAAATGGGTTGCATGTCTGAGTATTGCCTTTTTTTTTTTTTTGTAATTTCCAAAATAGTAAGAGTGAAAAGGCAGCTAACAGAGGGAGAAGCTGCAGGCAAGTAATACAGAAAAGAAACACGTGTCCATCTGTCCATCAGTCTCTTGAAATTTTCACAGATTTTTGTGCAATTTGATTTAAAATACAAGTTTTTTAAAAACATGTAATGAACTTAAGTTCCTGAGTCACTTAAATGCTTTTGAAAATGTTGCTAGACATTGATGCATCTGTATTTAAGCAAATAAATGGCTTCTATTTAACAAAGTGCTGGTAATTGTTTTATCTATTCATATGGCTATTTTAGTTGCTCCCTTAAAAAAATGAACTTTTTTTTTTCTTTTTTCCAAGTATTTTAATGACTGATTGTTTTAGTAACTTAGGGCTATCTTATCCTCTTCAAATCTGTGTAAATCTTCTGTGTGCTTTTAACGGAACAGAATCAAACCTGTTGCCCTTCATGCTGTAAAGCTATAGGCATATGCCTATGTGAGTCACTCACAGACTCAAAATAAGCACATTTAAGCTTACACAGATAAAATGAGATGGGGCCGGGAGTGACCTCATGGATTACTGTGTTCCCTTCTAGCACAGACAAAAGCAACCATCCTAAGAGGTGATTTTCCTTCAGTTTCAACCAGTGATAGGGACTGCCCTGTTAGTATGACTGAAAAGATGTTCTGAATTTTCCTATCCTCATGGCTGAAACCTTTTCTGGCATTCCAGCTCGTGTCTGCAGAGACCTGAGATCCAAGTCTGAGTGCTTTCTGATTGACTTCAACAGAAGCCGGAAAAGAATCAACAAGTATTTTGCCACTAGTGAAGTTATGAACCAGGATTCCTCAAACATGCAAGTTTAAATTTAATTTCACTGGAAAGTTGCCCTTATTAAATTCTTTGGGGAGGTGTCTGCATTTTTCCTAGCTGCTTAAGCTCCATATGTGTTACCTAGAGTCTTGCAGCTGAGACTTTCAAGAGTTTATCACCCAGGCTCCCTCTGTTCCTTATGGGAACCATTTGCTGCTGCTCACTTTTGTGACTGAATTTTGGATCCTTCTAAAAAAAAATTACTATTTCTAAAACTTCTGGCCATGCAGAAGTAATGCCATTGTTACTTGTGCACTAACACACTGTGTAACCTTTATTACATGATTTATGCTAATGACACTGTTGCAAATTTAAAAGGGAGCTGCTAAGACTGGTGGATCTGAATCTTTGCTAAAGAAACAGTAATTTACTACCCAGAAAGTGATGGACAATTAGGGCTGGCAATTGTAATGCCATAGGAAAGTAAAGAATGGCCCATTTCCTCTTGCACAAACAGGACATAATCTTTTTATGCTAAGTACTCTGCTTTGCAGACACACACAAGAGCCCCCGCGCTGCATCTTAAGAGAGTGAGCCTACCAATGCAGTACATATTATGCCCGTTGATGCTATATATTGTAAGGTTTTTACTGTAGAAGTGCTTTTGCCTTGCCAGGGTTAGACAAATATCACATCAACCTTTTTATTTTGCTACCATCACTGATGTTGCAGGCCCTAACAGCTAGAAGTAGGTTTCACTACATGTCAGGGTAAGTGCAGAGAATATAGCGCTCAGCCTGCCCTGTCTCAGCTCTGCAACTGCAGCTCAGGGTGTGAGACAAAGGCAAAAGAGAGACCGTGTGTGTGTGTGTGTGAGTGTGTGCGCGCGCACGGGTGCATGTGAAGGCAGTTTTAACAGAAGGGAATTAGCTGGCTCAGAGCTTTGGTTATTTGTCCTGGTTTCAGGACAGAGAATTTCAGCTCTGGTCTCTTGGATGTGGATCTGATCAGTTAGATCCACAATAGCCAAAACTGGTCATCAGCTAAGGATTGTTTGATTGCCTGTGAAGCATTCAGTTTAAACTGGGTTTCCCCAGCGAGACTCACCTGGAGTTTGTACACCCTTTCCAGGTACACCGGGGCCAGCTGAAGAGGTCGATGCCTCCAGCCAACCCCAAGCTCCTTCCCTTTGCTGAAATGAGGTCTACTTCTCCCAAAGGCTGGCTGCCCAGTTGCTGGTGTAATTGCTTCCAAACCCATCTCAGTCAAAACAAGTCAAATAACCTTAAGAAGTTGAAATAATTAGCCTCAGCTAACCTGCTGGTTACACCTGGAAGGCTGGGAGTCTGTACAGGCTGTACAAGCTGGAAGAGCTGGTGAGCTGCAGCAGTGGGACAGGCAGATGGGCCTGGGGTCAGTAACCTGTACAGCCAGGATGGCTATGACTGGAAGGGGATCTACAGATACTAAGCTGCTTTGTTCACTCGTCTGACAGCTCCAAACTCCACTCCCAGAGACTAAATCAGAGTAAGAAATCATCTGCTTGGCCTTACTCATCATCCTTTGATTTTCCTGTTATGTGTGCCAGCCAGCTAATGATTGTGGCTTAACCTATTAAGACTAAACGTTGGTCCCATTACAAGAACAATCAAATAATCATTGCTTTCTGTGAAATCAGAGATTAGTTCTTCAATTGCAAGAGAGTTTGTAATTCTTTCCTCTACAACAATGCAAAAGTGCTCAGTGCAGGGAATGTAAATGCTTGTCCTGGACCAGCCTGATAAACAGCTACTCCTGGAGCTGTTCATTACACCTGACCAAAAGTGAGTGGGATGGAGTGTAGGAACTCCTGGTCGATGCCAGTCCTGCAGACAGGACGCCTGACCTAGGTGTAAAAGGACTGTGATTCAAGTAATTTTGACAAGTGCTGAATTCACCATTAAATATTTAAAAGGAGAGATAGAACTAGAGATTTTCTTTGAGCACAAACATTTCTTAGGTTGTAGTTTTGCACTGCTGATGTATTATAAATCATTTACTGTAATAGTGGGATGAGCTTAAATTTCTATTGAAGGGAGCAACAGCTAACCAAGGGACAAGTATGAGGTGTGGGCCTGAGGTTTTCATTTCTGGAGCCACTTTTTCAGCGTGAGCTGCAAATAATAACCCTGTAATGGAAGTTGTCACCTTTTGGCTTCTGTACCTCTGTCCCTCAAGTAATGGCCAAAAATGTGAAGTCATTCAAATTACAAGTTTTACATCCATCAAGCTGTAAATACATTGAAGAGCAATGCTGTTATTCAGTCATGTTAGAAAGAACTTGAAAAGCCTCTGAACTGGAGCACGGTTGCCATTATATAAGAATATGTTTTTTAAAAGTGTGCTTTTATTTTAATAAAATCATCAGTTTAACCTTCATTTTTTTCTGCGTCTAATTATTTGAAGAGCAGCATATGCTAACTCCACTAAAACCAACCCACTCTTAACAATACTCTGTGTGTGTGTGCATTTTACACATTTCTCCCCCCAGTCTGCTCATCTATTGACAAGCTGGTTGCCTCTAATGATCTGTGTAGTCATCTAGTTTCCATTCTTTCAAGGTTTAATTTCTTTCTCTGACACTAACTGGTAATGTGAGCATGAAATGTTTCCTACTGGGGGTCTCTTCTCCATGATAGCATTGGGCTGCCCAGGTTGAGAGATGCAGGCGTGAGGGCAGCTGCCTGGAGTTGCACTGAGGTGTTGTCTGCACTTCTGGAAGGAGCTTCAAACCCAGAATGATGCTGGTTAAGCTAATGAGTTCTACAAACAATGATGTACCTTTACTGTGTCAGATACCTCATACAGGTCTGAAAAAGAGAACGGCTGTATATCTGCACAGTATTTTATTGGGTAGTAGGAGCAATTTGCACTCAACATGGAGTGATGGGGTAGCTGATGTTTGTTTTAATTAAAACTGTTGTCCTCTGAAAGCATCGCTTGGTACAGGTTCAGCAGCCCCACCCCACTTGGCCCAACTAATTTACATCTAAAGTTTTGCACAAAGCTGTGACCTGCTGGCTGCAGCAGGGCTGGGTTAAGCAGTTCCTACCCAACCTACCCTCTGCTGCTCATTTCTTCTCCTGGTACCAAAGTGTAGCTGTCACGGTTCTGCAGGCTTTACTGTTTGTCTGAGAGGTTTCCAAGCAGGGTGAGAGATGATCCTATTTAAAAAACCCTTAAGCTAGCACAGTGGACAGAAGGCAGGAAAGGAGCAAAATCTGAGTTATAGACAGAGCTGATTATTCTGTCACAATGAGCATTTGCCAAAATTTGGAGATGTTGCTGCGTCAGTGTGCTTTCTAAAGAAATGTTATAGGACAATACCATCTATCCAGAATCTGTAAAATTCTCCATCAATTTACTGAAGTCAGAATTATCAAGGTTTTCCTTGCAAGTATTTATATCTATTTAAAAATGTATCTACTTGTGAGTGTTCGCAAGGCTCTATGCTTATTTATTTATATATTTCTGTTTACTATGACTAGATAAAAGCATGGACCAACACTTACCAAGGCTGATATATAATGTGGTGGTGTTTTAGTACAAATGATTACTGCTCAGCACCTGCATAAGATCAGCCATGACAGCTGATGGTTTAAAATTTATGATGCATCATGTTGCCAATATGATTTCAGCTCCAAAAACATACAAACTCTACTTTAGTCTCCTTGTCTTTGCACACATAATTTTAAGTAAAGACAGAACAACTCTGGGCTCTTCTGACAATTTTATATCCTATTGCATCATATAATGTGGATTATATACAGCAGAGACAGCTGAAAAGTACAGTTTCCCTGCAGACTCGGCCCTGACAGATTTGCAGTCTGCTGAATCCTGCAGAGAATTGAGGATATGCATTACAATGTGTTGTCTCCTGCAGGATGCTGTGAACTTTCAAGTTGTTTTCACCGTGTAATTGCGACAGTTTTTAAAGTCAGGTAATAGCAGTGGAAGACTAAGTGATAGATACAAAAAAATACAATTTATGAGCAGTGTTTTCACATTTAGAGTAATACACATAGTAAATCAGATCATTGTCTAGTTTGCTAATACATGGCACATTGTACTGCAATGTAAAACTAGAGCAGAGCACTTACCACATCTGGAGTGCTATTACTTAATTGAATGCACGTCATGTGCCTCAAAAAAAGCAGGCATAATATATATAAGGACAAAAGTGGAATAGGATGACGTTATGGAGAAAAGCACAATGCTTTTTGCTTTGACACCAGATGATGAAGTGTCCACAATCTGTATATTTCAACTCTTGTCATTCACTTATTTCATGCCAGCAATGGTATTGATTAATTTATCTTCAGCATTAAAAAGATTAATATTATAACTTGCAAATAATATAGCAGGATGCAGAATTATATATTTAACATCAGTGGTGGGTTTGTCACAACACTGCACTAAAGAAATCATGGCTTCAAGGTTTAAAACCAAAATTAGTAACGAAGTAAAGAAATTGTTAATGTGTCAGATTTGTCAAGAGAAAGATGAGCATTTTTGTAAATTTAACCCTGCCCTCATAAGATTACCAGGTTAACTGTTAGTAATTTGGTAGTTAGTATTTAACGATCAAGGATTTCATCAAATACAAGACTTGCCACAGACAGGAACAGGAGAGGCACATGAGGACTGGAGGAAAGCCAATGTCACTCCAGTCTTCAAAAAGAGCAAGAAGGAGAACCCAGAAAAATACAGACCAGTCAACCTCACCTTCACTCCTGAAAAGGTAATAGAACAGCTCATTCTGGGCATCATCAATAAGCATGTGAAGGAAAAGGCGTCTATCAGGAATGGTCAGCACGGATTCACCAAGGGGAAATCATGCCTGACCAACCTGATAGCCTTCTGTAGTGGCATGACTAACTAGGTAGATGAGGGGACAGCAGTAGATGTTGTGTACCTCAACTTTAGCAAGGCTTTTGACACTGTCTCCCATAACATCCTCATAGGTAAGCTGAAGAAGTGTGGGTTAAATGAGTGGATAGTGAGGTAGATAGTGAACTGGCTGAATGGTGGGGCTCAAAGGGTTGTGATAAGCAGCACAGAGTCTAGCTGGGGGCCTGTATGTAGCTAACAGTGTGCCTCGGGGGTCAGTACTGGGCCCAGTCTTATTGAATATATTCATCAATGACCTGGATCAGGGGACAGAATGCACCTTCAGCAAGTTTCCTAATGATACGAAGCTCGGAGGAGTGGCCGACACACCAGAAGGCTGCACTGCCATACAGGCTGTAGAGTTGGGTGGAGAGGAACCTAACGAAATTCAGCAAAGACAAGTGTGGGGTCCTGCACCTAGGGAGGAACAACCCCACGCACCAGTACAGGTTAGGGGTTGACCTGCTGAGAAGCAGTGCTGTGGAGAAGGACCTGGGAGTCCTAGTGGACAACAAGTTAAGCATGAACCAGAAGTGTGCCCTCATGGCCAAGAAGGCCAATGGTATCCTGGGATGCATTGAGAAGAAGGTGGCCAGCAGGTCAAGGGAGGTTCTTCTGACCCTCTACTGTGACCTGGTGAGGCCACATCTGGAGTACTGTGTCCAGTTCTGGGCTCCTCGCTTGAAGAAAGACAAGGAACTACTGGAGAGAGTCCAGTGGAGGGTTACAAGGAGGATTAAGGGACTGGAACATGTCTTGTATGAGGAAAGGCTGAGAGAGCTGGATCTGTTTAGCCTGGAGAAGAGAAGACTGAAAGGGGATCTGATCAATGCTTATGAATATCTAAAGGGTGGATGTCAAGAGGATGGGGCCAGACTCTTCTCAATGGTGCCCAGCAACAGGACAAGGAGCAACAGGAACAATCTGGAACACAGGAAGTTCCATCTGAACATGATTCAAAACCCACCTGTAACCTGCTCTAGATGATCCTACTTTAGTCAGGATTTTGGACTAGATGATCTGCAGAGGTCTCTTCCAACTCCTACTGTTCTTTGATTCTGTGATTTATTTCCCCATTTATGTTTATCCTTGGGAAAGTGTAAATGATGTACTATGCAAATTGCATCATTTTTTGTAAGCTCACCATTTTCCTTCATCCACACTGACTGGTCTATTCTTTCTCATGTCGACACCTTCATTTTGAATATCCCTCTAATGCTTTATTTATTGATTTGTAGCCATCTTATCAAGAAAACACTTCCTTAGAGCTTATTTCTTTTCTACAAGGTGTTGGTAAAAAAGCAACCTCTTCCTGAGGCAGCTTTGGACTTGCTGTGCTTGGGTTTTAAATAACTTCACCTTCATGAGAATCTGAGCCAAACCATACTTGTCATGTGGAGTGCCAAGCCAAGCAAATTTCCATATGATGTAAAGAAAGAAGTTCAGTGAAGGGGCAAAAGCAGTAGTGATGACTATAGCACACTTGCAGAAAACAAATACAGCTTAACTGAACGTGAAGAAGCAAGAGCATTTGAGACCCTTCAAAGTTGCGGGGTGTGTTTACTGTAAGCCATTAGCTTGACTTCCCACCTCCCATGCCTGGTTGTCTTTTCATACTGCTCTATGAAATCCAGGCAAGAGCTTTCATTTCTCTACCTCTTTGTAAACTCCCTAATGCAATTTTAGGAAGCGGGAAAAATGATACAGCAGTATTAAGACAGTATAAATAGTAATGCTTGCATCATTCTTCCTACTTTAGAAGCAAGCACTGATTTGTCTTTAAGCTTATTTTGTTATTAGAAGAAGAATATATAGTAATAATAGTAAAAAAAACAGGGTTTCTGACTAAAGTGGTCCGTGCTGCAGAAGCTTCTGGACAGTAGGTGTGTGTAAATGGCCATTAACCATATACACAACAGAAAGGACTGGGCCTAAATTATTGATAATAACCTGTGGGAGGGAGATAAGCGAAGCACAGACAGCAGTTGTTGCTGCAGGATGGTGCCAAGCTTGTCACTGGCCCTGGTGTGAAGAAATACTACACAGAGGGGTTGCAGGCGAGCCTGTGCATGAGGGTCGAGGATGACGTATTTATTGTGAATGTTTATAATTTCTCTGATAATAGATTGTCATGTTCACTGCAGAGAACAAAGAGCAACTCTCACCTCTCCTTCCCTTGAATATCAAGTCACCTTCCTGTGATGTACAAGGCAAAGTAATTGTATCTCAAATGTGTGGTGCATTTTTGTTTAGAAGGTTAGTGCAGAATTGATTTATGAAACCATTTTCCTTGTTTATGTCAGTGAGGCCATTTTCTGGTGAATAATTAGATGTGGGTTTCTCCTGTATTGTGACATACACTTCTGTGAAGCTAGGTACAGTTGCTGCTTTTCATTATATAAAACTCAGGAAATCTTGTCATGAGAAATTTTTTCCCCGTGACATCATTTTAAAGATTGATTCCAGTTGATTTTGGAAGAGTAATTTTTTGAATTGTGTTTACCTGTGCTTACCGTGACATGCAGTAAACAATGATCTTGTTCTGCTCTAGAGGTTACTTCCCCCTTTTCATCTTGAAATCAATTACTTGTTAATCTGAGATCAACGCATATGAGAATACCTGTACTGCATAATTGCACTTGACATAGAAAAAAATTGTCTACCTTGTCCTCAAACTACCACCTGGGCTTTCTTTTGGTTTTAGTAGCGGACAGCTCAGGGCAAAAAAAATTCTCCTGACCTAATGCCTCTATTTTATCACAGTCATCTATCAGAAGTAACCAAGGTTTATGCATGTTGTTTGGTTGTTTGGTTTTGGTTTGTTTTTTTCATCATTTTATGTGGAATTTTAGGTCATTTTTCAAACTTTGGTACCTAAAGTTATGTCCATAAATTATTACTTGTTTTTTTCTGAGTATCCATTTTAATCATGTAAATACTGGATTAGATTCAGGTGTCTAGTAGATTTAATCTCCTAAATTTAAAATAGTGCTCTGCTTTTTATTAAACATTGAACTGAACTGATTCCTTTTAGAAAAGTTATAGGGTTTCCAATGAATTTCCTTAAATCATAATTCAAATCTCATGAAGTTTATACAAGAAATGCTGAACATTAAATGAGCTATTTAGTTTTTATAGCCTTATATTTAATCTGGGAATACAACAGGCAAAAAACTTATATAGTTGGCATGTTATTGGCATATTAACACCAAAAATTTTAAAATGTATTTATGGATTTGTTAGATTAACTGGATCTCTTTTAAATGTACTATATAAGAACAAAGTTATAATTCATTGAATAAACTTATGCAGGGAAAAATCAGACTGAAGAAACAATGGTGTTTATACAAATCCAGAATCATTGTCTCAAACAGGTTTATTTTTAATTTGTAGCTAATTTAAGTTTACTTATAGAATGATTAGGGTTGGAAGGCACCACAAGGGTCATCTAGTTCCAACCCTCCTGCCATGGGCAGGGACACCCTACAGTAGACCAGGTTGCCCAAAGCCGCATCCAACCTGGCCTTGAACACTGCCAGGTATGGGGCCTCCACAGCTTCTCTGGGCAACCTGTTCCAGGGTCTCACCACCCTCACAGCAAACAATTTCTTCCTAATATCCAATCTAAATCTCCTTTGTTTTAGGTTAAACCCATTACCCCTTGTCCTGTCACTACATGCCCTGATAAATAGCCCCTCTTCGTCTTTCCTGCAGGTCCCCTTTAGGCATTGGAAGGCCACGATTAAGTCTCCCCAGAGCCTTCTCTTCTCTAGGCTGAACAACCCCAACTCCCTCAGCCTGTCCTCATAGGAGAGGTGCTCCAGTCCTCTGATCAACTTTGTGATGCTCCTCTGGACTAGTTCCAGCAGGTCTATGTCTTTCCTGTACTGGGGACCCCAGAGCTGGACGCAGTACTCCAGGTGGGGTCTCACAAGTAGAGGCCGAGTAGAGGGGGACAATCATCTCCCTTGACCTGCTGGCCACGCTGTTTTTGATGCAGCCCAGGACACAGTTGGCTTTCTGGGCTGCCAACGCACACTGCCGGTTCATGTTGAACTTTTCATCAACCAGCATCCCCAAGTCCTTCTCCTCAGGGGCTGCTCTTCTACTTCTTCCCTTCCTTAGTGTGGACTGAAAATGTACATTTTGTTCAGGGAAAACAATACTCAATTCCCGATTCAGTTTGAACTCTAATTCAGAATTTGGCTTTCATGTTACTGGAACTAATTTTGACACTATTTTAACACTGAAAGTGGTTTTATCTATGATATTTTGTTTTCTGTTTGCTGGGACAACAGTGAAAGCACTTTTTTCTTCCTATTTAAATGTTTTCTTTAAATACTGGAAAATAAATTAAATGCCTTTAACACTTGAAGAACTTAGAATTTTTAGCAAGCTTTAAGCTAGGATTCTTTGGAGGAGAAGAGGAGATTTTGTTCCAGAATATTTTGAGTAGTAACACCATGGATTCATTTCAGCTGGTTTTATAGTATGTAATTTCTCTGATAAGAACAATATACATATTGGGTTAAATGCCTAGAAGCAAACTTCCCAATTGTGGTTGTATATTACGCAGAATCTTGTGTTGGAAGTATGAAAAATGGTATCTTTTCCAAACATGCGGAGAGGAGGGAAGTGTTTTGAGTCTGACAAGTATATGGAGTATCAGCAGAAAATTCTGCTATCAATATGAGGGCTCCTGTAAACCCAGAACACACCCAGAGTAACAGAGAGCCAGCTCTGTAACAGGATGGGCAGTTTAAAACTCTTCAGGCAGATGATTTCTGACAAGATAGTCCAGAATTTAAACTGCTGTGACCTTCTCCCAAACCTTAGATAACAAAGGCAGATTAGAAATAGTACTAACTGCGGTCATAAAAATCATCCACCCAGACTGAATTCTTCCTTAAAATAGAAGTTACAGCCTTCTTGGGAGGATCATTCCTAAAGATTAACAGAGCATTCACTACTTGTGGGGAAAAAAATGGGCCTAAAATTGGAAGGCGTCATTTTGCAAAGCAGACATGGCAGGACAGAGACAGCGAGTCGTGGCGAAGGGAAGCGAGGCCACCCCCAGCATCTCAGAGGAAGTAATTAAGATTAACTTTGTGTGGGGGAAAAAATCACTCTCTTGACATGAATATTACTAGGAGACTGGCAGGTCCGCACGCTGGCTGGCTCTGGTAAGTGGAGGCCAGACAGACACAGAACTCTGATTGTATTGATCCGGGTAATAAAAAATTAAAACAGAATAAGAAAAAGATTTAGGATATAGAGAGAGGAAGACCAGCAGCCACCCCACAAACAAATACATGAACTCTGACTAGTGTATGGGAAAACTGGGGTCCAGAAGAATAACCTGTTAATTGCAGTATGTGGCAGAAATTTAAACGAGAAGCAAAGATAGGAGGCTTGCCAGTTCATGAAGCTTGCAGTTATGCAGATTCCAGGACAGTCTTTCATTACAAGTTTCTCTTTGCTATGTCTTAAGTGGTTGGCCACCCATTGTCCACTGCAATTTTTTACACACATGTTGACATAGAAAACCATGTTGATAAGTAGATGGTTGAGATCAATAGGCTTGTGGTGCCATTAACGGACATATATTATAGCATGCAGAGAACGGATTATTTATTCATACACAGAATAGTTCCCAATGGACAAGATATTTTACAACCTACATGAAAAACAGGCTCAATGCTATCAAAATGTAAATGTTATAACTTATGTGGGAAGGTTTGGAAAGGGAAGAAAGTGTAACTTTCTCATATATTTGCTCATTAAAAAGTATATTTCCATAGCAAATGAAATATGGACAATGCCATGCTGTCCTCAGTTTCAGTGTTATTAATAAACTGATAGGCATGGCAGCAGACTGACTTTAGAAAAGGATATTGAAGGAGCCTTGTGCATTGCTCTAGAGGATGTTCTAGATGCTATTGCGTCCTGGCTTACTCTTCTGGAGGATGCCGAGTAGAATACGTACTCCACTCCATTACACCACTTACCACTGCGTGCTACAAACAGCATGCACTTCTGATGCTATTTAGAAATTTATGCTGAAAATGGCCCTAATTTGCTAACCTGCTATTATTATGCAAGTATTGTTCACAACCCAGGAACATCTTACATATTACTTAGCTAAATTGCTGCTTCTGCCTTTCCATTCCTAAATAACAGCAGTCCAGTGAATGATAACTTGTACAACCAATGTGTAAGTGACTTAATTTAATATTATTAAAATGTAATACCACTTCACATATGATTTGAAATACAGTTAAAATATTGCAATATTTTTGTAATCAAGAAAACAAATTTCAGCTTTGCAAATACTTTAATAAAAGAGGTGGCCACCTCATCACCAGTTTCCTGCATTGCTATATTTAGAAAATAAATCTTCCTATCTCTTTAAGTGTACAACATCATTCTTTGGTTAAGCTGCTTCTTGTTTCCACATATATATTCAGTTGGACCACAGTTACTGTTAGTGCTTGACTGTAGCGATGAAAGTTATCCATATACACTAGTAAGTTTATGGTCTGAATTCAGTGTTTCTTTTTAAATTTTTTTTTTTTTCTGCAGGGAATAGAATTCTAAACTTAGGTCAGAGAGTAGCTTACAAAAGCTTTTATACAGTTTCATATATAAAGAGTGAATGAAGGAAAGCACTCATGTTTTTTCCCCCTCCAATCTTCTCACTTAAATCTAGATTTATCTGCATATAAATATATATAACTTTTCCTATAATTGCTCTCCTAGCACAGGAGATGAGTTGTCAGTAGATAATATACTTAACACTTAAATAATTCTTTCATATGTACTATTAGACAACATTTTACAATACAGTCCCAGTAATGACCACTTTACAGCTAGAGAAAGAAAAGAAATATTAATTGATTTGTTAAGAGCTAAGCAATGGATAAAACCAGGATCAAACAAAGAGCACTAAGATGGAATTCTTATATGCTTTATGTCTACAAGAAGGTTGCTGTTCATTTTTGTAGAGCAACAATTTTATCCCACGCTTCCTGCCTTATCATAGCCTCACACTCATGGCATTTACCTGCACGTGAGATAATTGACCAGGTAAAGTTTTTAATTCTAATTATAATACCTTGATTTAAACTTTTATCCTAGTATGGACTTCTGTGCTCATGGATGAGATCACTCTCATTTCAACCATCTGTAAGTAGAAATTAAAGCTTAAGCTGTTTTTCTGAGCTTTCTTTATTGTCAGTAAAGAAAAGAGTTGCATCTCCAGAATATGCTTCATTCCACCTATCTGAAGGTAAAGATGAGTTATCAGTTTAAGCTGACCCTGCTGTCAGAAGAAGCAGTCCTGGAGTCTTTCCCCCCCTCATCACAAGGTGTGAGATGCACTGTGTGCTGAGTGGATCTGAGTTAAAACCAACCTGGGGGAAAAATAAACAGTTTTCAGGCAGATCATCTCCCTGAAACAATCTGCCACACTGTTGTCCAAATGTTGGTATCAGCACAAGAGACAAGCCTGTGCAAGACTGGGAATGAGTGTGAGTAAGAGTAGCACAGGACTGCTTCCTTCCTCTGGCAGAACCAGATTAAAGGATCTATTGACCTCTAGTCTTAGCCACCTACCATACAAAGCAAGATTCATCTCACCTAGAGTTTATGTGCAATCAGTGCTACCTGTCATTAACCTTATTGGCTGATGTTTAGTGTGATATGAGTACAACAGTGAGGCATTTTTAAACTCCACCTCCATGAAGGAATCTGACATGGTTAATTAACTATTAGAGAAATACTGTTGTTGAAAGTGGAAATGCTGAGTTGTCTGTTTATTTCTAACATCTTACACACAAAGTGTTGTTTGCTTCCAGACATTCTAATTATTAACTTTTTAAGAAATACAAAATTGAAAAAGACTGAGGAGGTTCACCCCATCCTCTGATTTTATATTTGATCTAGTTACAATTCTCTTAGATACTTACTTATTTTAGTGGGAAGGCAAGCCCAAAAGGATTAAACCTTGCCTGCAGCTTTGTTTTTGTGCAAAAGTCAATTATGGCTGGCTAAATATCCCTGAGGTAAACATGTGTGAGGTTGATAATGTGGTTAGAATAGCAACAGTGTTGTAAAGGAAACACCGGTTTCCACAGAGTTAACACATTCCATATTGCTACCGTGCAAAAAATTACAGACACTTTCAGTCAGGGAGCATCAATCAATTTTTGTTAACTTTCAGAATTTTTTCTTTCTGATGGAGCTAATATTACATCTAAATATTATGTGTGCTGCATCTGTAAATTTCATCCCATTTGCTTAAGGAATCCTTTATGAAAGATGTGATTTAAAAACTGTGTTATTTACATGGTGCCGCTGGATTGATTGTAGAATGGGTCAAATTCTGCCATCCTTAATGAAGAAAATATTGACTAATGGCTTAAGTAAATATTATCTGAATTCAATGAATGTTTAAGTCTCTTGTATTCAGAGAAGCAGAAACTGGTTCATAGCTTTTCCTCCTATGAGTGCACTTGACCAGCCATGCTCACTCTTACTATTTCCTTCTACATTTTGCCAATCAAAATGATGCAGCTTCAACAGACAGTGCTACAAGCATCATACATCGTGACGTTATGCAACCCCAAAGTAGAAGAATTCACTTCGGAATTGCAAGTTCTTCATAGTTAGAGAAAGGAACCAAAAGTATGTTCCCACAGGCTAGCTGAGCTCTTTAACCACTGACGTGGGGTAAAGGGAGGCAGGTGCTGCAATGCAAGTGTCTTCCAACTGTGACTTGGAGAAAAGGCTGTTTTTACTCCAGGAGAAGGTAAAGGGACAATGACATGCAGTCAGAGACAGAAAGAATACATTCCTTCATCCCTAGAGAGATGCGACTTAGCACGCCTTTGCAGCATCAGCTAGCTTGAAGTGACTCCTGACCAGGACATTGATCCAACAAATCTCAGGGTGGCACTGCAGGCTCTTTCCATGCATTGTTTAGGACCCTGATGACAAACTTCAGTCTATGACTTTCCATGAGTGGTAGGGCACCTAACACCTTCATCTCTATAGCCTTCTCAGTATATGTTGTTGCCCAGTTTACGATATGGAAATGTTTTTATCTCTTGGGATGTTGGGAGTAGAAGATTGAGACACTCAACTATCTACGTAAGGCACGGCTAGAATACCTAAACATTGACACACAGCAAAAAGGTGGAGAAGAAACATATTTTAAAATATTTGTGGATGTATTATACCCAGTTTGTTGAAATGTCTAGCCAGGAAAAGAAGCAATAAAAGTAAGATGGATAGAGAATTTTACAACAGGTACTGTTTTTATTTCTTGGCAATCAATGAAATAGCACCCTTCAGGAAATAACCTGATTGCCACAGGGTGGGAGAGCATTCATTCCCTCTGTCTTATTAAGGTATTTTGCATTTATTTTCCAGACTATCAGATGATCTAGGTCGTCATTTTCCTTGATCTTCCATTTGCTTTCCTCTTTGATCTGCCCTTCCAGAAAGGTTATGGTAACCAAAAAAGAAACTGGTGATTGATATGAAAAGATATTTGGCAACATGTATTGAACTCACTGTATACAGAAAATAGATGTTCCCTCTCAAATATGGACTTAAAGCCTAAGAGTAAGTTAGTCATTCAAAAATGAAACTAAAAATAAAATTAAAGGCACAAATCCTTTAAGTCTTTCTGGTGCAAAATCCCTGCAAAATTATTTCAAAGAGAAGTAGGAACTATTAACTGCTTTTGAGGATCTTAGCTATAGAGTTTCATTTTCTACTAAATTACACTATTGTAGTTCTATTGACATTAATATATTTCACCTATTTAATAGAGTACAAAACCCCAATTTATCAATTTTCCTCTGGACTGGCATTATTCATGTTATGGTGAAATATATTTACACCCATTGATTCAAAGCTGTTTAAGTTCCATGATGAGTGCAGGAGAATGAGTATCACAGAACTCCCAACTAATTTTGAGATGTAAGAGCATAGACTTGAAATCCCCATCAGTGGAAGAAAGCTGAAAGTGTTGGACTCTGAATTAAATTATAAAAGAGGAATAAAACATCGTACGGCATTATGAAAGTTTACATTTGGAGAACTTTAGGACTGCAAAACCAAGAACACAAATGTTGGGAAATACTAGAAGTTGGTTTATCTTTGCGATCTTAATACGACCCCTTTACAGATTCACAGATGTATATAGGTTGGAAGGGACCTCTGAAGGTCATCTAATCGAACCCCCTTCTAGAGCAGGATCACCTAGAGCAGGTTGCACAGGATCACATCCAGATGGATCTTGAATGTCTCCAGAGAAGGAGACTCCACAACCTCTCTGGGCAGCCTGTGCCAGTGCTCTGTCACCCTAGCAGTAAAGAAGTTTTTTCTCATATGGAGATGGACGTGAAAGTCTTTAATTAAAAGATTTTTTTATATTTTTTTTTCCATTTGCTGCCTAATTTAACACTCTAAATGGTTGGTACCCACAAAAGGAGTAGTAATTTGANTTATATTTTTTTTTCCATTTGCTGGAAAGGAGTAGTAATTTGATACTTACTTTCATTTTCTTTGTTTCAGATGTGGCCCTCCCTTTTGTTTCCTTTGCAAGATTCAAATCTAATCCTAATACAGAAATACTGACCTTGTCATTATCTTTTCTATGGTACTCTTGCCTAGAGTCCTAGTCATTCTTGGGTATTAATTAAACTTCAGTGTGTCCCTGTGTTAAACAACGGTGTTGTCTCTGTTTTACAGATGGAAGAACTAAAGGAAAGAATTGAGAGAATTTGCCAAGAATTCCAAATATGCTTAGAACAAGGTGGGGTGTTTTTTTCATATACTATTTCACAATTTGTTTTTGTAATTTGTGTAAGCTGGTAGCAAAGATCCTGTGAACTGTGGAAAGTAACCTTGAGTGCTTATCTTATCTATAAAACAGATTCCATAGACCATGGGGGGACCATAAAATGAGGAGCACACACCTAGGAGAAGTCTGATTTAAGGAACTGTGCACTGATACTGTAACACAGAAACTCTGCAGCAGAAGTAAGGGTGAAACTTAACTCTTCAAGGTTATGCACACAGTAGTATATTTCTTCCTCTGCACTCCCTTGTCACACTCATTACAGCTTCTGCAGTGTGTGGTGTGAGTGAGAGTCTGACTCCACAGCCCTGGCTTGTCCTCTGAACTGGTGAGAGGGTTGGTGCTGAATGAAGTGGAGGTGCCAATGCTGGGAAAAAGTGACAAATTTTTCTTTACATGAAATTCTTTATAGCCCTTTGTAAGATAACAAAGTAGTATCATGTAATTTTTAAAAAATGTCTGTAAAAAAGCATAATTCCTGTGGAACAGTTTAATCCAAAGTAGGCAACAAGAGCCGTGTCGGGGCTCTTTGAGCCACAGCAAGAAGACAGCATGCTGATGGCAGTAACAAACTCTCGCTGCGATACTGGGGATGGTAGATGACCTTCATCTTTATCAGTGGGCTTTATAGCCAGTTGGTAATAATGGGACAACGTTTGTAACTCTTCTAACTTGGCTGTTTCAGGGTGCCTCTGTGCTCATATTTTTGTGATTTGATATACAATACACTAAGAAGATCATACCTGGATTGTTGTATTTAAAATGTTCTCAATACAAATCTCTAAATGAAAAGACCCACAAAATGAAAGAAATTCCAATACCTTGTTTTTACCTTTGTTTACTCTAATTAAATAGATCATAAAATCAAACTTTTTTTTAAAAAAAACCCACCTTTCTTATCAGTGAAAATACTGCATCTTTTCCATTTTGACAAATGTTTGTTCAGGATGTTCAAAGTGATCCGTGCATAACTCCTTGCAGGGGTTGACTCTGTGCTACACTCCTAACGAGTATCCCAGATCTCTCGTGTTATTTGATAAGGACTTAAAAACATATTTCGTCTTCTGCCCCTATATCTTGGGAGCTATTAATAGCAGCTGATAAATATGCAGATATTAAATCTTTAATGGAATTGAAACATTTCTGTTAGAAGTACAAAGGAAAAACTTACGTTTTTCATGCAAGTAAACATAATAAGGATGTCTTTTTTCTTTTTTCTTCCCCCAAATGCCGGTGCCTGTAATATACCATAAGGGATGAACTGCTGTTTTAACAACCTAGGGGGTGGCTTCTAGAAGCGTTTGCCCTTGGTGGAGAATGTATTTGCAAAGGATCTGGATGACCTTGTACTTTTGAGCCAGATTCGTGCTATTAGTATGTGATTTTGCTGAGAAAATCCTAAAGAGACAGTGACATTGTCGCTGCAAGTACAACAGCGCTACAGGAATATCGAAAGACGGACACTGCACAAAAATAATACAGCTGGTACACGCAGTATCACTGCACTAAAACTGCAGTGGTTTTTACACTTCAGTGATACCACAAGGTATTTAGTGATACTACATGCAAGTGGGTTTTTTGTGCTCTCTTTCATTCAAAATAGCATCACATGTGTGAATGCTGAGCTACACTCACAGCAGGTGTTCCAGGTCTCATTGAAGACAAAAAGTATTCGTGTCCCTCCTTTTTCAGTTTGTGGTCCCCCTAAATTACTGACCTACTACAGTACAGGAAGAGTACATAGAAAGTACATAGAAAGAGTACACAGAAAAATAAAGAAAAAATCAAGTTCTCAATTTCACCCATAAAACGTGGAACAGTTCTTGAAATCCTGAAATTGTCAAGGCACAGAGGGTGCTATTTCTCACCCAGATACACTAATGGTAGGTTCCTCATGACTCGTTACTTGTCAGGCATCAGAAGCAGCAGTGACCTAAAGAATGAATACTTTCAGAAAAACAAGGAAGCTCCACTTCTCAGACGGGAGTTTTAGGCACAACAAAACTGGAACTGGAGTTTTATTGCTGTTTGCCTCCACATCGAAAAAAAAAATAATTTCTCCATTCTTGGTGAAGTCAGGAGTGCGCACAGTAAAACTGCTACCTTGGACTTCCAGAGGGCAGACTTTGAACTGTTCAGGACGCTGGTAGGGAAGGTCCCTTGGGAGTTGGTCCTGAAGGACAAAGGGATCCAGGAAGGCTGGACGCTCCTCAAGGAGGAAATCTTAAAGGCGCAGGAGCAGGCTGTCCCTGTGTGCCGTAAGATGAGCTGGCAGGGAAGAAGACCGGCGTGGCTGAACAGGGAACTTTTGCTGAGTCTCCAGGAAAAAAAGAGAGTTTACATCCAGTGGAAGAAGGGACAGGCAGCTCAGAGAAAGTACAGGGATGTTGCTAGCGTATGCAGGGGAAAAATCTGGAAGGCTAAAGCCCAGCATGAGCTCATCCTGGCTGCAGGAGTTAAGGACAACAAAAAGTGTTTCTACAAATGCATGAACAATAAAGAGGGGGGCCAAGGAGAATCTCTTTAGGAAGAGATCTTTCTCCTGGGGAAAGATCATGGAGCGGCTTGTCTTGAGAGTGCTCCTGAGCAGGTGCGAGATGGTTGGGGAATCAGGCCCAGCCAGC
>VWZZ01006214.1:22842-33029 GCA_013399095.1 Psophia crepitans | reverse complement strand
TTGGGCCCCTCAATATAAGAAGGACATTGAGCTGCTGGAGCGTGTCCAGAGAAGGACAATGAAACTGGTGAAGGGTCTGGAGCACAAGTCTTATGAGGAGCGGCTGAGTGAACTGGGACTGTTTAGTCTGGAGAAGAGGAGGCTGAGGGGAGACCTGATCACTCTTTACAACTACCTGAAAGGAAGTTGTGGTGAGCTTCTCTTCTCGCAGATAACTAGCAATAGGACAAGAGGGAACGGCTGCAAGTTGCTCCAGGGGAAGTTCAGGTTGGAGATTAGGAGAAATTTCTTCTCGGAAAGGGTGATTGGGCATTGGAACGGGTTGCCCAGAGAGATGGTGGAGTCACCGTCCCTGGGTGTGTTTAAAGAAAGGTTGGATGTGGTACTTAAGGACATGGTTTAGTGGGTAATAGGTGTTAAGGAGATGGTTGGACTAGATGATCCTTGAGGTCTTTTCCAACCTTGATGATTCTATGAAATAAAAAAGAACTAAATCCTAAATAATCATAAAGCCTTGAATAGAATGGGTGTCAATTTTGTTAAGGAGCAGGCAGTAAAAGGCATAAACTCACATGAATCATATGTCACATGTAAACTCACAATTATTCCACAAATTATTTATTTGGGACTGTCCCCTTTTCTATGCTGCATTTGTTCTTGACAGGAGCCACAACCCATAGTAGAAGGGACCATTCTCTGTTCAAATAGGGAACTATGTAATGTCTCAAGCGGTCATTGGCATTATAAGGCAGTGATCCTCAACTAATTTGGATATATCACATTTAAAAAAAAAATCCCTAAAAATCCATTTATCTAAGTTAAAGCAAACAAACAAACAAAAAACCGCCAAACAAAAGAAAACATCAAAAAGAAAACAAAAACCCAAGTACAAACAAAACCACCGGTACAGCTGTCTGCACGTTTCGGCTCTATTTAGTTCAATTTCCTCTTGATGTTCATTCTGCCTTCTGCATTCCTGAGTTCATTCTCAGGACTGAGTTCTCACACTGCCTAAATTCCTGTTTCACTTAACGTGCATGCATGCCTTCGTAGAAGGTCTAACCGTGTGCCCATTCAAACAATATTTGAATGCCCTTCTGAGACTGTGGTGGGAATTTCTCGTTCCTAAATCATGCCCCTGCAACAGCAAAGAACTTATTTGTTTGATTCTTAAAGTCCTTCGCATCAAAGCATTTACTGTTTTGTATAGGGAAAAACATAAACCAAAAAAGCTACAAGAAACAGTGACCTCACTTTTTTATACATATATATATATAAGCTGAACTTCCCATTTGTGTTCTTTTTTGCAGGTTGGAACATATTTAAGCTACGCAAGTGCAGAAGTGCCTTTTGGATAGCCAGCAAAGGCATTCCTGTTTTCAGTTGTCTCCTGGACTTCCAGGATTCCTCCATTATTAAAGCCTACCGAATGTGATCCTACACCATGCCGCTACTTTGGCTTTGATCTACTGGCACTTAAGCATATTGGTGATATCTATTCACCAATATCACTTACATGCCAACCACTAGGCTTTCTATAATTATGAGTTGCAACTGGTGGGGTGACAGAGCATTGTGAAGAAGCAGTCACAGGCCAGGATCACCCCAGCAGTAGGAAGAGAAACTTTCAGGTTTTTTTTTTTTTTAAAACAATCTGAGTGTTGTTTCAAAGGTTGCTCTACAATATAGCCCAAAATCTGAAGGGATGAGGAATTGTGAAAGGAAATTAATATTTAAGTGGAACTTGCTTATTTATTTTTCAATGTTAATGGCTTCCAATTCTCTGTTATTGTCAACTGTTTTACTGTGTGGGAACAAGTGGTTTGCACAAGAAGGTAAGTGTCATTATCCTCCTTTTACATTGGCACAGAGAGCTGAGATGACTTAGAATCATAGAAACACTAAGGTTGGACAGGACCTCTGAGACCATCAAGTCCAACCGTCAACCTAACACCACCATGCCTGCTAGACCATGTCCTGGAGTGCCACGGCTACAAGTTTTTTGAATGTCTCCAGGGACGGCGATTCAACCAACTCTGTGACCAGTCCATTCCAATGCCTCACTACTCTTTCCGTGAAGAAGTTTTTCCTAATATCCACCCTAAACCTCCCCTGACGCAGCTTGAGGCCGTTCCCTCTTGTCCTGTCGCTTGCTACTTGGGAGAAGAGACCAACACCCTCCTCACTACAACCTCCTTTCAGGCAGTTGTAGAGAGCGATCAGGTCTCCCCTCAGCGTCCTCTTCTCCAGACTAAACAACCCCAGTCCCCTCAGCCGCTCCTCATAAGACCTGTGCTCCAGACCCTTCATCAGTTTTGTTGCCCTTCTCTGGACATGCTCCAGCAGCTCCATGTCCTTCTTCTGCTGAGGGGCCCAAAACTGGACACAGTACTCGAGGTGACTTGACCAGCCTCACTTAACAGATCACAGCATAACCACGCTTTGAATCCTAAGGACAAACTAATCATGTGACGAACACGATATGTTCAGTGATGCATTTTATAGGAGACCCAAACTAACGAGCGTTTGTTGAATGATTCCACAGAGGGGTCTTGAGAATAGCATAGATACCTGGCTAAATTTAATGTTTTAGAAGACATATGGGTTACAAATACACATACTTATATATTACTATACTATGTATACTATAGTAAAAAGGTATTATTATTTATATGCAAGCATATATATATATATTTATAGTGTTTACAGTCTGTGGAAATCCTCAATGAGGCAGCCTGGTTAAGAGTTTTGAGCATCTTTTGAGCATTCGGCCTTTCAATACCTAAATGGGACCTACAGGAAAGCTGGTGAGGGGATGTTTCTTGGGGAGTGTAGTGATAGGACAAGGGGTAATGAGTATAAACTAAAAGAGAGGGGATTTAGACTGGACATTAGGAAGAAATTCTTTACTGTGAGGGTGGTGAGGCACTGGAACAGGTTGCCCAGAGAAGTTGTGGAGGCCCCCATCCCTGGGAGTGTTCAAGGCCAGTTTGGATGAGGCTTTGGGCAACCTGGTCTAGTGTAGGGTATCCCTGCCCATGGCAGGGGGATTGGAACTAGATGATCCTTGTGGTCCCTTCCAACCCAAACCATTCTATGATTCTATGATCTTGAGCACAAGATACCTGTGCCGACCTCCAACCTGAAGAAATTAAATTTTTTTGAGGAACTTGATTTTAGTTAATTATGTTAGAAAAGTTTACTAATCACTTGTAAAGCAATCACTTAAATTTAGCTAAATAATTCTGTTGTCAAAAACAGTGTGATAGGCTGTTGCTTGAAATCTGCTTTAACATTTTATATTTGGCAGATGTTGTTAATTGTCCAGCATACTAACCAATTTCAGAGAATTTTTAGGGCAAAAAAATCTTGGGGTTGCAATATCTGTACTAATCATAGAATCATGGGATCTTTAAGGTTGGAAAAGACCTCTAGGATCAAGTCCAACCGTTAACACACCACCACCATGTCATTTCTGTAATGGACAGGAATCTAAAAAGCAGTGGTTAATTTACCTTTCTGTTCCTTCTGTGAATAGACCTTATAATTAATTTTTAAATTTCTTTTAAAAAATGGAAATGCTGATTTTTGTCTAAATCAAAATTAAAAATATTTCAACTTGTGAGTGAGAAAAGAAGTGGTGAATGGGACTGAGTCTCTGGGTTGTTAGTGATGTGCATCAGGTGAAACAAGTGCCCTAATCATGTACCTGTTGCTATTGCAGGCTATGGTTCCCTCTCTATCGTCTATGAAAGCTGTTCTGTGTAACTAAATATATATTAGGTTTCAGAAAGAGAGACTAAATGAGGCAGTGCGAGGATGGAAGTTGTAGATGTTATGTTATGTGAATGCCTTTCACTTGGGTTGAATACTCAAAACCCCAAGCCCCAAACTCAACCCCCTTTTTTGAAGACTAAAAAAATGAAAGAAGAAAAATAGGCGTTCCAAACCACGGGGAGCAGAGTTTGTTAGGCTGTGCGCTGTGGCAGTGACAAAAACTGAAAAGGAAGAGAAGAAAGAAGAATGGCAGCAGGAAAAGAAAGGCAACCGTTAACTTCGGTGCTAAACAAAGCAAAACAACACGGATAGCAAGGCAAAGGGGACAGAGTAGTTTTTAAGAGCTTTATTGAAAGATGGAATTTTTTTTCTGGCTCTTCCTCACACTGTAGTTTCCTGTGCCTCCCTCCTCTCTCTCTTGTGATGTGTTATTTCCTCTTGTGTTTTCATCATGACCTGACAAGTAGAGAGGGATCTTTCTACACTAGTTTACTTCTTTTGCACGGTTAGCACAAGAAATACTGCTATATCTTCTCCCGGTTATCTTGGTAAACCAGTTAGTGCTTGTTCAGCTCTTCTGAACGCCATGCTTGTTGGTTTGTGGTTACGTGCTCTCAGACCCTAACATCCGACAGAAAGCAAGGGCAAGGACTGAAGCAACTTTATTTCCATTTTACCTGTCATTTGTGGGTTCAACTCGTAACATTTGTATTCCATTAATACTATAGTTTCTGGACTGAATAAATACGAAATCTAATCTGTGCTCTCCAGAGGAAATCACTGTAACACTTGAAGATGTTACTGTTGAAGGGATTTGGGTCAAATATTGATTTTTATTCTTTTTTTCCAGTATGCCAGTATCAATCAGTGTATTTTAATTTAGTTCAAAAGACAGACTCTATGAGAGTTCATAGAAACGTGAGTTATACTGAGGTGGACTTTCTCAGGGCTGCTATCTCTCAGTCTACTGACACAGTGAACAAAGAGATAATTCAGTACTTTAAGACACAGCTAGGCTGCTGGGCTGAGATAGTATTTATACCCATTCTGATAAAACTGAGAAACAACCTGTTAACTGAAGTGTCTCCAGAGGAGTCTGAATAAGGTGGCCTTCACTGAGTAGTATTACAGCCAGAAGGACTGAGCTGGGGTGGTAGAACTGATGGCGGTGAACTAATTTAGTAGTGTATTATTATGATGCACAGTGAAACAAAGGTGTATGTCAGAAATGCCTGACCTAGATTATATCTAGTAGTGAAACTTAGAAAATAGACTGGCCGTGGCAAACTCCAATTGTCAGCAGAGAATTAAAGCAAACGATGTTGCTGAATGTGTACTCCTATCCAGACATTTAATTGTCTGGTAGAGCTACTGGGTTCACAGAAACAATGGACTCCTCTGGATATAAAGCAGAATGGTGATGATTTTGGTGTATTTACTATTGATGTATCTGGATAGTACAGGAGGAAGGTTAGAGAGGTCACAGAATCACAGAATCACAGAATCGTAGAGGTTGGAAGGGACCTCGTAAGATCATCTAGTCCAACCCCCCCCTGCCAAGGCAGGGTCACCTAGAGCAGATCACTCAGGAACGTGTCCAGTCAAGTTTTGAATGTCTCCATAGAAGGAGATGTGAGAATAGATTTCATTGATTAGCTTACAGAAGAGAAATTAGGAAATATGCCCCAAAATCGTAAATACACAAGTTTGAAAGTTTTGAGCCATTACCTAAGATACAATCTTTTGGTCTGAAAGAGGTGAAAGGAACCTCTGTGTTGGTTCACACATCTCTTGTGAACTTGTGTGTCTGTTGTTCCTGTAAGTGAAACAGATTTTCTAGGGTCCAATGTTGTGCTGTATCTCCAGCGCAGGGATTCTAATAATCCTGGCAGAAAACTGATTTTCAATAAGTAGAGTTCAGTTTATGAAATCCCTTCTCTTGCTCAGGAACACCTGCTCTTGCAGACAGATTCATTGACACTAGCAGAATTACTTAAAAGAGTGATGACTAATTTCAGTGAGACCTCCACAGTCTTTGTCCTCTTTGGAAAGTTAGATTTAACTGTTCAAAAAGGAATGGAGCCGAAACAAAGTACAGGAGGGAAGAAATCTCAGTGTTGCCTATGGGTATGACTTCATAGTAGGCAAAATCCTCACTCTTATCTGAGATTTACCCCAGATTCCCCCCTGCCATTCACATCCCCTTAAATCCTTGCTTGCCTGTCTGTCGAATATGGGCATATTTGCTCAGATAGAGCTGTAGGGTAAAGTCTGTGCTAAGCTTTAGGAATGGTTCTAACCTATCTACTTTGCAGTGAGCATGTGAGTGAAACTCACCTCATTTCCCCAACTCTATTCTATATCTGAGAATTTCTGACCATTTCACTTCTCCTGCACCAGAAACTACACGCATATGTGTTGGCGTATGGCTACATTTAAATCCTCATTTCAGATGCTCTGCCTTATACCTGACCAGCAGAATTTGTCTCAGAACAGAAGTACTAAAAAAAAAAAACCAAACCACCGAACAGAGTGTCCCCTCAGCAAGTTTGCTGATGACACTAAACTGGGAGGAGTGGCTGACACGCCAGGGGGTTGTGCTGCCATTCAGCAAGACCTGGACAGGCTCGAGAGCTGTGCGGGGAAGAACTTAATGAAATTCAACAAGGGCAAGTGTAGAGTCTTGCATCTCAGAAAGAAGAATCCCATGTGCCAGTACAGATTGGGGACTGAGCTGCTGGAGAGCAGCATAGGGGAAAGGGACCTGGGGGTCCTGGTGGATGGAGGGATGACCATGAGCCAGCAGTGTGCCCTGGTGGCCAGGAAGGCCAATGGCATCCTGGGGTGCATTAGAAGGGCTGTGGTCAGTAGGTCGAGGGAGGTCCTCCTCCCCCTCTATTCTGCATTGGTGAGGCCGCATCTGGAGTATTGCGTCCAGTTCTGGGCCCCTCAGCTCAAGAAGGACAGGGAACTGCTCGAGAGAGTCCAGCGCAGAGCCGCAGAGATGATCAAGGGAGTGGAACATCTCCCTTATGAGGAAAGGCTGAAGGAGCTGGGTCTCTTTAGCTTGGAGAAGAGGAGGCTGAGGGGTGACCTCATCAACGTTTATAAATATGTTAAGGGTGAGTGTCGGGAAGATGGAGCCAGACTCTTTTCGGTCTCATTAAGCGATAGGACAAGGGGCAATGGGTGCAAAGTGGAGCATAGGAGATTCCATGTTAATACAAGAAAAAACTTTTTCACTGTGAGGGTGACAGAGCACTGGAACAGGCTGCCCAGAGAGGTTGTGGAGTCTCCTTCTCTGGAGGCATTCAAAACCTGACTGGACACGTTCCTGTGTGATGTGCTCTAGGTGGTCCTGCCTTGGCAGGGGGGTTGGACTAGATGATCTTTCGAGGTCCCTTCCAGCCTCTAATATTCTGTGATTCTGTGATCCCATGAAAAAAAATAATATTTGAGGTTGGTGATTGCTGACTAGAACACTGTTAAGTCAGTCATGATGATACTCATAGGCAGAATGTGTGAATGACTCTGTCCACCTCTGAAGGAAGGACAAAAATTGGTCTATGCACTAGGCACATATAAACACATCTTGAAGTATCTTATTTGGGCCATCTAATTTGGAAAGCTGAGCTGGAAGCCTGCATTCCCTAGGGGAACATCTCGAAGGAGATGGTCAGCAAATAAGCCAGGGGTGGGGTTAAGAAAAAAAAAAAACAAGTGAAAGGGAGGACAGGGGAAAGAAGACTTCATGACTAAAGGTAATTGTTACCAATTACTCCCACACAGTATTTCATAAGGAAGTGTTTTGGGTTGTCCTCTGGACCCTCCACTGACTCATACAAGAGGCCAAGATTCCTAATTCAGTGATGTAGGGACTTGAGCAAAACTTACCTCTGTGCATCCTGCCATGGTCTTCAAGACACCTCCAAAGAGACCATCACAGTTTTCAGTAGTAACTCCTTATCTGTTGAGTCATGACCCTGACCTGCTTCTTGCCACTCCAAGGAAAAGAGAAGCAGCTCTCAAACTCCAGCCCAGAAGAAAAGCCATATAACACACATTTCTCCTCACTGACTTCCTACTGGTCACTGATCCTCACTGTCTGCTGTCTTCTAATAATCCAGAGCAAAGTGTCCTCTCAGTGCATGCACTCAGCTCTGAAGTTATTGCCTAATTCACTGCAACTTCACATAAGCCTGTCCTGCTCTCTTATAGTACTAATTTTATTTTATCCCTGTGTATTCTTAATGCAAAGCCCAGAGTCCTGCTAATGCCTGTATTTAGCGAGATCACACAAATGCATGTGAGCAGTAAAGAGGCATCAATTTATTTCAGGACAAAAGAAAGAGAGGTTGATGTAAATTCTGAAAACCACAGCAATGGACAAGTCTGGCAAATGACCACCCACCAAGAGTTTGCACAATCTTTCCTTACTGTTCCACGTACCCTCCTCCACAAAATTTGGGGCAGCTCTCTCTTTCAGGTGACGATCTGGAGTCAGCGCTGGTGAGCCACATAGCAGGAGGAGGAGGAAAGAAGAAACAGACCCAACATGACCTGATGGGGGGGGTTGAAGCCGGCTGGAAGCCAGGTGCCCCCCAAAGCTGCTCTGTCACTCCCCTCCTCAGCTGGGCAGGGGAGAGAAAATATAACGAAAGGCTCATGGGTCGAGATAAAGACAGGGAGAGATCACTCACCAGTTACTGTCATGGGTAAACCAGACTCAGCCTGGGGAAAAAGAATTTAATTATCAATCAAACCAGAATAGGAAAATGAGAAATAAATCCAAATCTTAAAAGCACCTCCCCCAACACCTCCCTTCTTCCCAGTCTTATCTTTACTTCTGAATTCCCTTCTCCTCCCAGCCAGCAGCACAGGGGGACTGGGATGGGGGTTGCAGTCAGTTCATCACATGTTGTCTCTTCTGCTCCTTCCTCCTCACATTCTGCCCTTGCTTCAGCGTGGGGTTCCTCCCACAGCAGACCATCCTCCACCAACTTCTCCAACGTGAGTCATTCCCACAGGCTGCAGTTCTTCATGAACTGCTCCAGAGTGGGTTTCTTCCACAAGGTGCAGTCCTTCAGGAACAAACTGCTCCAGCATTGGTCCCCCATGAGGCCACAAGTCCTGCCAGCAAACCTGCTCCAGCGTGGGCTCCTCTCTCCATGGGGCCACAGGCCCTGCCAGGAGCCTGCTCCAGTGTGGGCTTCTCACGGGATCACAGCCTCCTTCAGGTGTCTCCACCTGCTCCGGTGTGGGGTCCTCCACGGGCTGCAGGTAGATATCTGCTCCACCATGGAGTTCCATAGGCTGCAGAGGGGCAGCCTGCCTCACCATGGTCTTCTCCATGGGCTACAGAGGAATCTCTGCTTTGACACCTGCACCACCTCCTTTCCCTCCTCCTGCATTGACCTTGGTGTCTGCAGAGTTGTTCCTCTTACATGTTCTCACCCCTCTCTCTAGCTGCAATTACTCCCAGTGTGGTGCAGGGTTTTTACCCTCTTCTTAACTCTGTCATCTCAGAGGTGCTACCACAGTCACTGATGGGCTTGGCCCCGCCACAGCGGTGGGTCTGTCTTGGAGCCGGCTGGAATTGGCTCTGTCAGACATAGGGGAAGTTTCTAGCAGCGTCTCACAAAAGCCACCCCTGTAGCCCTGCTGCTATCCAAACCTTGCTGTGCAAACCCAATACACCTGATTACCTATACATTATGCTGGGCAAGATCCTGAGGACCTGCTGGAGATGAATCTATGGGAGAGAGAAACAGCGAAGCCAAAGCCACACTAGTAAGTGGTGCCGCTATCTTTGTTACTGAAGAAACAGCAGCAAGTGTAGGAACAATTCTCAGGTAGTGCTAGAAAAACAATTGTACAGTTATATTCTGGGTCGTCTCAGAGGGAGTTGCAGGGAGATGCTTAGGGCTTTCCCTTTGATTCTTATTCATCCTCTGCCACGTACGATCCAAGACAGATTCACACATATGAAAAATTTAAGAGTGGAACTAAAAGTTTATTCCAACTACATCTGAACAGATTATAAAGCTTCTGATCCATTTCTCTTGCATTTTTCTGTTCATAAATCTATTATTTGGGCAGACTTTTGTGCTGTTACCTGACATTACCATTACATCACTATCCCATACAATGCAAAAATCACAGATACTGTACTAAATGAAAATATTCCTTGATGTTTATCATAATTCATATCCTTTTATTTTCTGGTTATACAGCTAAGAAAAGGAGGAGCTTATTGCTTGTAATTTGGACAGGTTGGATCGATGGGCTGAGGCCAACTGTATGAGGTTTAACAAGACCAAGTGCCGGGTCCTGCACTTTGGGTGCAACAACCCCGGGCAGCGCTACAGGCTTGGGGTGGAGTGGCTGGAGAGCTGCCTGGCAGAGAAGGA
>VWZZ01006214.1:0-22641 GCA_013399095.1 Psophia crepitans | reverse complement strand
CCTGAAAGGAGGTTGTAGTGAGGAGGGTGTCGGTCTCTTCTCCCAAGTAACAAGCGACAGGATGAGAGGGAATGGCCTCAAGTTGCATCAGGGGAGGTTTAGGTTGGATATTAGGAAAAACTTCTTCACGGAAAGAGTAGTGAGGTGTTGGAACAGACTGCCCAGAGAGGTGGTTGAATCGCCGTCCCTGGGGATGTTCAAAAAAAAGTGTAGATGTGGCACTCCAGGTCATGGTCTACTAGGCATAGTGGTGTTAGGTTGAAGGTTGGACGTGATGATCTCGGAGGTCCTTTCCAACCTTAGTGATTCTATCATTTCTCTTCATTAATTCAGCAACCTATTCAGCTATGTGCAAATTTTTTTTTTTTAATTTGGCTATTGATGCTTCGTAATATTTTGTTTTATTTTACTTAGAAGGAACTGAAAACAGACAATAAGGTTCTTGGTTGAAAGAAGTTTACAACTCCAGTCGCTACAGTTCTTGCTCATTTGGTGGCAAGGGGGTGAGTGAGAGAGTCATGAAATTTCTCTCTCACACATGTAGATAACCAGTTTTCTAATGGGAGTTTGTAAAAATCAGCCTTACACCAGACCTGATACAATCTCTCTTCTGTGTCAACTTTTTCTCCTTCTTCTTCAACTGACCTCTAATCTTTTCTTCCTTGGAGTGTTATTCTGTTGGTTTCTTGAAGTGCTGGCCAGTCACAGAGACTTCCAATATAGCTTTTCCATCTGTCAGATGGTCTCGTATGTTTTAACTAGCTGGTCCTTATTTGCAGAGTACTTAAGGCAATTCTTAGGTAGTGTCTGACAAGTTTCCTGTACTGTTGCTGCGTGGTTTTGCCTTAAATATTTAGTCAAATCATGCCCCCCACAATTCAAGGATAGGTGAGTAATTCTTTTATTTTTGGTCATTTGACCTTGCCCACTGCTGAAAAATGCAGAAGGTCCCTCTACTTTAGATTTATATGAGTACACATTTTGGCATAGGCACTGTGGAATTTAGACCCTGAATTAGGCATCTAAGCCTCTGGTGAGTCATTGGAGCCTCCAGAACAACCAAGGATCTGGAGGAAGAAGAATGTGAAGGATAAATGAGTTGGAAAAACAGGAGGGAGAGATTGGTTGCCACATACTCCTAAACAGCGCTCCACACCAAAGAGTCTGAATCATCCTCTGAAGGCTTGACTGACTATTCAGTGAAAGCAAGCTTGTATATCAGCCCTCAGCTTAGATGAGTAAGGTTGATGCAAATTTTCCCTCTGCCCATCATGCCCCTTTAATAAGGAGAAAATTGATTCCCCATTTCTGAAGACAGGTCTGTAGCTAGGAGAGAGCATTGTCTCCCTGGCTGAGTAACAGCTGGGGAAAAATGAATAGACCATATGCCGGAGAGCAGCCACCAGAACATTGGGACAAAGCTGTGGACCACTGCCAAGCCTGGTAGCTAAAGGCATGGCAGCCAGGGCGAGGGGTGGAGGGAGGCTGCTCAGAAACACATTGACAGGGACTCTGCACCAGTCTACTTTTAGGGACTGCAATGCATAAATCCTAAATGAAGGACAGAAAAATTACTTGTTCTAAAAAAGCTCCTTGGAAAATCATTTACCCAAGCAGCCATGAATATGCTTGTTAGAACTTTCCTAGTTCCCTTATGCTTTTCTTTTTCCACCTTCCTGGTCATTCTCAGGAAAGCGTAGACCATTGTAGAATTTTATCTGAGGGAGTCAGTGGCTCCTGAGTTCTTTCTTTTGGCTTTTCTGCCCTTACTTCTCTTTCTCCAGAAGCCGGTTCATTGCTGTTTCTCCTGCAACCTAGGCTCAAAGGCAGGATGGGCCTTTCTCAGATAAACATTGTGAACAGCTATAACAATTCTGCAGCCTCTGGAAGAGGCGCTTAGTTTGTGAAGACTTTTGTGCAACAGAAATCGATCTGCAATATGTTCACTCTGAAACTTTTTTCCTTCCTACCTGTAAACTGATTATATATGCCAGTCTGTTCCTGATCCACAGAGGACACCCTTGGTGGTAATGTATAATTTTATTAGAGATGGACTGGAGAGCAGAAGCTAATGAATTTGGTGAGTCTGGAGAAATAAGGTAGAAGCAGCAGTAACCCTGAGGCAAAAAAAAAAGACTCACACCGGGATCCAAACTCTAACCCTACGAGCTGTGGGACACAGCCAATTTTTTCCTGTGAAAAATCACTGTGAGCTGGGCTAGCTGGGAGCCACTGGCACATTCTGTACTTCCTAAGTCTATGTTGGGTGCTACACAGCTGATCAGTCTTACTCTGTGCAGGTGTAAGTCAATGACCAATTTGATAAGCAGGGAAAGAAAATAGAATCTCAGCTAAGTTTGGGTTTAAAAAAAAAAAGTTTTAAAGTTGGGTAATTCTTTATAGAAAGAATATAGGGATGTTATTAAAAAATACACTTAAAGTTTCTAGTAAGAATCACATTCATTATAGCCCTAATTACATTTCTTTAATGAGACAGGTCTTTTCTGAAACTTTGTATGTTAAAACAGAGTACCTACTTAGACACATTTAAGTAAAAATAGTGAAACAATTCACATTAATCGATTGTGACTGATTTAAGTGAAACCTAATTGCCTACACTGCTGATAGTTATTTGTCTAACAAACCTAAATGAAAGCAATTGGAAAAAAAATCCTTATGCAGTGTTTTACACCTTGTTGGTTATTCCTCTGTAATTAGTCATTTTAGATTGTAAATATCCAGTCCAGTGTAACTTGTCATATATTGGCTTATAAGGTTTAAAGGGAAAAATAAATGAGTATATACTTCTGGAATGGCAGTGATATCTACTGAATTTCCCTTTAAATATGCACAACAAAATGGATAGCTAAAAATAATCCCCTGAGGATGGTGCCTCTTTTGTCAGTTTCCTACCAGAGCGCATCCTGCACTCTGACAGAAATTGCTCATTAATCTCCAAGAAATGACCAGTTTTTCAAAATAGTCACTCAACTATGCTGTCACTGTTAATTTTTTAAGCATTATGGGTGCGATTAATTGTTTGATATGGTTGGTAACAACAGTAATCCTTTTCAAATGGGACATTAACTCCAAAACAAGTCATTAGCTTTTGTCCACATACTGTAATTAACACTTACTTTCTGGGAGGTAAGCATCCTGACTTCACAGAAATTGCAAAGACCATCATGTTACAGAAAATTTGGCATCTCTCTCCAACATTTATGTTTACTCTCAAGATGTTATGATGGGGTTTCTTTGGGTGATCACTGTTTTACTAGTAACCACCTACAGTTGGAGCAGTAGGCACAGTAAAGATAAGGGGTCTGATCTGCACTTTCACCATGAGCAGATTTTTCCCTTCTTTTTTTCCCTCTAGCTTTTTCACTTCCTAGAATAAGGGGAAGGTATGGACTCCTCAAATTGCTTCTTCTCAGATATGTGAGATAGCACCATGTTTGGTCACCTGGCAGGGACACCGTAAACCATCTTTTGAAGGAGAGCAGAGGCTGTCTGTAAAAGGGAGGTAAGGGATTGGTAGGGGTGGAAAAGACAAGAAAGGATATATTTTCCTATCTCATATACAATATACTTTGTCTTTTCAACCTCTGCTCACGTCCACCACATTCATACCAGTGAGTGTTGAAATGAAAGGTGAAGAAAGAGGGAACTGGTGAGCATCACGGAATGGAAGAACCTGACAGAACTGGAGCTGCTTGGATGGAAATTTTGTCAAGAAAAGTCATGCCTTTGCTTTACCCTTAGGGAGACTTGTAGGGATTGCTTTTCGATGTCTGTTCCTCACTTCAATACTTTTCTTGGTAAAAGGTGTAGAATTAAAGGTGGCTGTGCATATATGCAATATGGAGCTCAAAATCTCCACAATTCACATTCACAGATTGGCAGGAATTGGAAGGGACCTCTAGAGATCATCTAGTTCAACCCCCCTGTTAGAGCAGGATCACCTAGAGCAGGTTGGACAGGGTCATGTCCAGGCGGGTTTTGAATATCTCAAGAGAAGGAGACTCCACAACCTCTCTGGGCAGCCTGTTCCAGTGTTCTGTCACCCTCATAGTGAAGAAGTTTTTTCTCATGTTCAGGTGGAACTTCCTGTGTTCCAGTTTCTGCCCATTGCCCCTTGTCCTTTCACTGGGCACCACTGAGAAGAGTCTGGCCCCCTTCCTCTAGGCACCCACCCTTAGTTTTATAAACACTGATCAGAGCCCCTCTCAGTCTCTCCATGCTCTCTCAGCCTTTCCTCATACGAGAGACGCTTCAGCCCCCTAATCATCCTCATAGAGCTCTGCTGGACTCTTTCCAGTAGTTCCTTGTCTTGTACTGGGGAGCCCAGAAATGGACACAGTACTCTAGATGTGGCCTCACCAGGGCAGAGTAGAGGGGGAGAAGAACCTCCCTTGACCTGCTGGCCATGCTCTTCTCAGCGCACTGCAGGATACCATTGGCCTTCTTGGCCACAAGGGCACACTGCTGGCTCTACTTATTGTTCACCAGGACTTCCAGATCCTTCTCTGCAGCGCTGCTTCCCAGCAAGTCAACCCCTAACCAAGCTACTTTTACATGGTTCTTACATCAGAAAAGTCACTTCTAATTCATTATGGTATGACTTTCCCNCCTCAAGTTGCATCAGGGCAGGTTCAGATTGGAGATTAGGAAGAACTTCTTCACAGAAAGAGTAGTGAGGCATTGGAATGGACTGCCCAGAGAGGTGGTTGAGTCGTCGTCCGTGGAGATCTTCAAAAAACGCATAGGTGCGGCACTCCAGGACATGGTCTAGTTGGCACGGTGGTGTTAGGTTGACGGTTGGACTTGTTGATCTCAGAGGTCCTTTCCAACCTTAGTGATTCTATGATTCTATGATTCTATGACTTTAGACTCAGTTCATTTGATTTTGCAGTCTGGGACCAAATCCAGTGTGTTAAAGTACACATACATGGGCAGAAAGGTGGAAGGGCATAAGATAGATTTCTTTTTGTATTTAAGAAAACAATTATTTCTTTGGTCTATGCTTAAAAAAAAAACAACAAACTAACCGGCAAAATAAACCTCTAGCAAGTGTATTTAGTTGAGATATTTAAAAGCACTACATGATTTAAGATATATGGTTTCCCTGAAAACCTAAGAAGTTTGTGCTTCTAGGTTGCTACAGCATATTTGATATGCCTGTTTATATTGGAATCTGTATATTGGATTCACTGGTAGCTTAGCTCAAATTGAAGCAGAGCTTTGGTGTATCATTCCTCCAGGACTAAAATGTCAGCTACTAATGCAGTCTTGAATATTTTCATTTTCTGGAATGTGCTTTTTCAGAACATTGCTTGGTGGTATCAAAGGGCACTTCACAGTGGCAGCTTCTGCTCGTTGAGAAATTAGTAACCTGGAGATGCTCGTAAGTCTTGCCTGCTTTGGACAGAGATAGTCAACACAGGCAAAATTACACAGATGTAATACTCCCTGCAGACACTCCGAGGAAGGCACTGGAATTTCCTAACCCTGCAGCAAATAGGCAGCTTAATTCAACGTGTCTTACTTATCTAACCATTCTTTATCTAGCTATTTCCATACTCTGGCCTACAGGTCTCTTTTTACCCCCCTTCAGTTTGTCTAATACCATGCAGTGTGTAGGAGTGTGTAGAAAAGGCGGGTATTACATCTCACTGCAGGTGCCTTAGCCATGAGGTCATTTTGGGTAACATTCTTTGAGTGATGCTGTTGTCTAGCAGTGCTTTATATTCTCTGTACGCTTGGAAGTATTACAGAATTTCCACTCCCCTTTTTGAATCCATTTTACCTCTTCCAGGTTTTGGGCATCTTGCATTATTTTCAGTTTTCCAGGTTTTTTTTTTCAGCTGGGGCTATATTATTTTTATTGCCATTTAAAAATATATTGAATCATAAAAATGACAGAGGTGAGGACTGCTAAAACCTAATTAACACAGCTGCATAGAGTTCAAAAGATAAAGTGTTTTCCACTTAGATCAGAAGGATTTTGGACTTCAGACTTCATTTATCCATTTTTTTAGGGATTTTGATAGCTGATACCATTTTCTGTAATGGACATTCTGACTTGGATATATGTGCCATGCACTATAAATTAGAGTGGAAAAGATTTAAACCACATATATATTTAAAGCTATGCAAGCAAATGTAACAGGGTTTGGTAGGAGTTTATATTAAGTAGATGGCTGGCCCAGGAAGACTGTTTTCACATGGTGATAATGAGTATTGACTGTTGTTATTGAATGTTAGGTCAGAGTTAAGGTTGTTGGCTATGAAGTCAATATAAAGATTAAAACTGTGTAGATACACCTTTGAAACTAAAAGTCATTTGGCTGCATCAGTGTGTGTGTTTTTTCAGGGAAGTGCTCAGCTCTCTAAATAAAATCTTCATGGGTTTATTTTCAGATTATTTGACTGAGGCTCATGAAAAGAGGCTTTGTTTATTTTATGGATTTACATATGATTTCTTTAAAATAATCTTTTTGTACAGTGAGCCAGTAGATCATATTAAACCACAGGAGAAATATTAGTTTTCTTCTTTCTATTATTCTGGAAGAGACGTAAATGTGACTTACTGTCCTTGGTAGATGAATTTATGCTTTTTTCAGGAAATTTGCAGCTTGCAGAAGGGACAATGATCATATTTGGTAAGATATCCAGTTTATCTGTTTTTAGAAATGTGTTGAGAAAGAATTTGAAGGAAAAAAGGGAGAAAATGTCTCATTGGAGTTGGGAAAACCTGAGTGGACTTAGTGAAACTGAGTAGACAATATTTTCTTTGGATGTGATGGAAGGATCAAACCAAGTTTTTCTTATCCAGCAGCTGGTGAGCTATTGGGCAAATATATGGAGGATGAGAATGCAGGTTTTTTAAAGCTGTCCCTCAAATAAATTTTGTAATTTTTTAGTGGGCATCTAAAAGAAAACATTTAATTTTAATTTTTGAAATGACATTTTGTGTTGAATGAAACAACATTTACTTTTTGGTGGTTTTAGGTGAAATAATTGAAAAATATTCTGTTCAATTTGAAGTGAGTCTCTTTTATTTTTCAGTTTGGCAATTAACTAAAAAAGTTCCTTATTCACAGTGTATTCTGCAGATTATCACTCTTTCGGTAGATACCAGTTGTAAAGGTATCCACAGGTTTGCAAAGTCATTCTGGACATATTTTCATAGCCATCCTTACCCCTAGAAAAATAATATTTGAGATGGCTGCAACAGTAAAAGAAAAGTAACAGCTAGAGATTATTTACCATTACTGCTTCTATTAATAATATCGTCTGTGTCAAAGTGGAGGAGGCAATGGCAAGAGTAGCTGTGCTCATGCCCACACTTGACCTCATTGCCCAGCTCCTCTGTCACCAGTTTTAGAGAAGCTGAGGAGATGTTAAGGCAGTTTTTCTTCTTAACTTTAAGGAGCTTTCACATGCAGCAGCACCCCTAGGGTACTTTCTTATCTCTGAGGGAGCCGATAACATAGGTAACTTGTGTTTTGATTTGGGAATTGGTTTTTCTCCTCTTTAAGAGTAGTCAGCCTTAGCAAGTAACATGAAGGTAGGAGGTTTTTAGTGCCACAGCAGTGGCAGCATAGGAAACATCAATCTGTGTGGAAGTTGCAATAGGACATTTGCAGAACATTGTAATTCAAGATTTCAGTAGCCTAAAGTGCAAGTCTGTTGAGACCAAGTCCACAAAGAAGAGCAAGGACTTTAGGAGTTTGGCCTAGAGGGAACAGTCTGCTTCATTAGGTCAGCTTCATTAAATAGGTTGTATCAGGAGTATTTGTGCTGCCATAGAAAAGCTGAATAAACAGAGTAGGTACAATTTCCTGTAGAAGTGGAGAGCTGTGAGATAGGAGGGCTGTGGATTTGATGGGAGAGGTGAGGCTATTGCAAAGCACTCACTGTAAATCCATACCTGAACCTGGTGACAGTTCAGGACCCACATCACCTCTCAGGATTTGTTTTGCACCAGCTAAGTCAGATGTCTGACATGTGAGAACATGAGCTCAGTGCTGCAGACTGTGTTCCTGAGTCTGTCTTGATAGAAGAAAGCATTTGCCCATGTGTTCAGCTCTCACCAGAGTTGAGGAGATTTGAATTTAGGTTTAAAATTAAACACAGACATGTTGCTGAAGAAGAATGAACTTACATGTGTGCTGAATTGGGGCCCAGAAGCAGTAAAGCATCTCTTTTATATTTTTTTGTTCTTCTTTTAAAATTCCCTGTTCCTGCAGGGTGTGTAGCCACCATTCACTTTCATTACAGGAGAAGGGACGGTAGTTCAGTAGCCGTGCTGCACACCTTCAGCCCCCTGAATCAAATACTGAACTGCAACGCTGAAATGAGCAAGGGGATGGCTTACTCTTTCCTAACCCCTGACTATATCATTAGGGTGATAATATTATTTAAACCTAATGTATCACAAGGAAATGGTTTCATTGTTATCCACTGGAGCCCCCGTAACAATGCCACGGTGACTGTGGCTGTAATAAGGAATTGTAAGATTTCAGTAGCAAAAGGGATACATTGCTAGTCCATGACCTCATGATGAAATCATTACAATGCAGTCAGAGATATGAAGTTATTACGGGAAAACTATTTCACAGCAAGTCTGTAAGGACCTTTTTGATGGTGCCATTATGAAGCTATTATAATGTAAGGTTATGACGGCAGAATGGTTTCAATGAAACCCTAATATGGTTTAAAAACAGACTAAATGGTGTCAGTAGAAGTTATTCCTCCTTTTAAAATCTAAAGGAATTAAACAGACCTCAGCTTCTAAACCAAAACAAGGACAAATTAGATGTATGACTTACACTTGATCAGGAGAGAAATTATGATCTCTTGTGAACAGTCAACTACAATTTCTGCTGGAATTATCTAAGAGGAAAATAATGGTTACTGAGTTTCTAGGATCTTCTCTAATTAAGTAAATAAAAATTAAATGTCATCCTCACATAGCAGTTTACATTAAATAGCATTCTTCTGAAACCTCTCTGCTCTAATGCAAATTAGTGTATTGCAGTTTCTCGGTTTTCTTGTGGTTGCAATGTTTCTGACTTTCTTTTGCTCTGATAAGGGTAGCTGTGGCATATCTCAAAAACAAATTAAAATTCCACTGCCACTCCCAGTCTAGGATTTTGACTGACATCTGAGACGGACTGTCAAAGTAAATAGTATATTTCAAAACTGAGTAAAAATCCCCCTACCTGAGGCTGACATCTCATCAGTAAGATGGTTACTATTTATCTGGTTTAAATCTAGCCTAATCTAATAATCTGCTCTACCACTGGTGCTAGAAGGAAACAAAATGCACATTTAAAATTTGATTTGGGTAATGCCACCTTGCTATGAAATAAAACAATATATCTCTGAAGTATCTCTGGCTTTTCCAGGTGGAACATCCAAAACTTTCTTGTCAGTGCTGTTTAATTTTCAATGAATAAATACATATTTGTTGTTCAAAAAATTCTGTTAGAGGGAGTCTGACAGCACAGGGACTTAGTAGTGGTGTTTGAGTGCTGACTGGCGATTCGGGAGGGGATGTCCTGAGCTACAAGGACAGAAAGTCTATCCCAAGGCCAAGAACTCTTTTATTGGAATGAAAGATTGCTGCAAAATGTTCCAGGTTTGACAAATCTGCTTTTTTTCTCCCTTCTATATTAAAACAAACAAATCAACCCCCAAAAGTTAGAAAATGTATCCATGAGCTTCAGTTGATGTAAGCATTAAATATGCTGGAGTATTGTTATGGGTTATGAAACCTACAGTCTTAAAGGGGAATTTGAAAACCGTTTACTTAGAAGGGCGCTCTCTTACCCTTCTCATTCAATATACATGTAAAATGATCTTGCAGACTGCCAGAGAGACCCATTCTTTTTCTTACCAAATCACAGTGTCAGGTGTGAAACCTTGTGAATAGTAGTTGGTGTATCCTTGTTAACTTGGCATCCATATGTTCTAAGACAGTCTGACGTATAATTATTTGGTTTTTGTGCATCTTTGTCTCTGAAGACTGCCACCTCTCAGGACACTTTTTTGGATAGAAGGGCTAGGATTCTCTTTAGCTGCTGAAGAATCCCATCCCTTTGCAAAAAACAGGGCAAAAAGCAAAGCCTTGAACAAGAAGTTTCCTCTAGAAAAGCAATCTCAGTGGTTTACACCAGTTTCACTTACACCTTTTGCATCTCCTCTGCAGAGACCTTAAATGGATGCTCACTGTTCTTTTTTTGGAACACATGCCGTTTCTGTACAGTGACAGGAACAGTAAGTTAGATTAGCAAATGACAAATGAGCTCTATATTTCCCATTTCAGATAAACTAGAAATTATAGATTTTTAAAATTATTTTGGTATTAAAAACTATGACCCAGCTATCAGTTCATCAGTCAAATAAATATCATCAAATACACTAAAGGATGTATTTTGTCTTCTGATATGTTGCAATACCAAGAATAAATAAGCTTACTGCATTTGGTAAGGAAAGTTTCTGTGCAGTACTGTAGAAACATGTAATATCCCAACATCGTGTCTCAAATTCTGCCATCCTCATTCTTTTCGACTTCTTAATAACTTCACAACCTGTTTGATGTTCTTGGAACAATGCCATCAATCTCTGTTATCTCAGGTAATGAGGAGGTTATCCTGGAAAATGGTATAAATTGGATATCGCAGGTACTGTGGAGCATATGGCAGAGAGAGACCTCTAAATAAGTCTGTATACTGCCAATTTAGGTCTGCCATTGATGGAATTGATTTTGAGATGATAATTCATCCCAAACTCGATGATTGCTAATGATTAATTGGATGCCTGTATCACAGTCCCACTGAGGTAGTTGCTGGGAAGGTGTACTGCCTCAGGCACTGGTCAGCACAGAGTCTGCCTGTATGTGTTTATAGAATCATACAATCATAGGATCGGAGGATCATAGAATGGTTTGGGTTGGAAGTGACCTCAAAAATCATCTAGTTTCACACCCCCGCTGCCATGGGCAGGGACACCCTCCACTAGATCAGGTTGCCCAAAGCCCCATCCAACCTGGCCTTGAACACTTCCAGGGATGGGGCATCCACAGCTTCTCTGGGAACCCTGTTCCAGTGCCTTACCACCCTCACAGGAAAGAAATTCTTCCTAATATCTCATCTAAATCTACCCTCCTTCAGCTTAAGACCATTACACCTTGTCCTGTCAGTACATGCCCTTGTGAACAGTCCCCCTCCAGCTTGCCTGTAGGCCCCTTCAGGAGGTCACACAACATCCAAAATAATGTGAAAGGTGAAGTGACAGGCGGGCCTGGTGACATCTCCAGGTCATGTTGGTATCAGAAGGTCATAGACCTTACCTGAGAACAGACATCTACAAAGACACTTTTCAGATACTTGGTCCTCCCCACCCCTCTATGAGCCGTAGTCTTATAGCTGCAGCACTTGCCAGAAGAGTGAAGCCTTAGTTTCAGTTTTAACTTGGATGACAGAATTCATACCCTGTATCTCTTTCTGGCTCTGAAGAATGCCATGTAACACAGTGCAGTACCTCTGGGGTCTCTCCATGAGGTTCTACTGGGCTGCCCCAGCTGGTTTGCAGTTGACAGGGCTTGTGAGCTGCCAAGTGAGAGATAAGAGGGAATGTGGACATCAGGCCTTAGACATCATCTGCCTGTAGACCAAAAATGATGGGGACAGATGTCTGATGGTTCATACTTCTGTGATCAGTCAATATATCACTGCCCTGTTCTTTCTTCATTGTATCCAGCTGATGGGCTAATGGCAAAAATTATTGTCATTAGTCTTTTACATTTTGTTCGGCTTTTTTATTATTCCAGAGTCATCCATCACTTCTTGTCCTCTTCTGCTTCAATGATGACTGTTATCTTTGCTTAATCAGCAAATTTCATGATCACCATCCTCCTTTTTTCCCCTCTAAAACTTGTTAATGAAAATATTAAATAGAATCTGTCTTATTAAATAAATTTACCCTTAGTGAATTCTATTATTTCTCTCTCTTTGGTTTGGTAACATTCCATTTAAATGAACTAGGAAGAAAATACAGATGAAGTGAAATTGCTGTGTTGACCAACTTTACAGACTTCACAGCAATCCGTACATATTTCAATTTGAAAAACAATTTGCCACATGATACTGAAATCCATATATGTTAGATGACTGCCTGTTCATTGCTTGAAAACAAGAACATTATAATTATTTTGAAAAATAGTAGGCTCCATTCTGGTCATCATTACTTTTCTATCTATTTCTTTGTTGGTGACTTAATGGTATATTTTCTTGAAGCCCAGTTTGACCATTGTAATTTGACTGGTGTTTCTGTATGACAAGTAGGATAAATACAACTAGTGATTTCTTTAAAAAGAGAAAGATTGGCTAGGGTGGGGGTAGAGAGGCCGAGATTGCTATATAATGTGAGAAATCACTAACAAAAGTTTCAGAAGGAAATATTAATCTCTCTATGGATCAGTTCTTAAAACATTTTATAATTTAGTACACTTTACAATAGTGTCTGTTTGATGCTATGCACCATAGGCACACATTATCTGATGGAACTTCAGACTTTCCAGGTTTCCAAAGTCTTGACTCTTGGGTACTTTTTTTGTAATTATTGTTACTAGGGAGCTGTCCTGACTTTGGCCAGGATAGGCTTAATTTTCAGGAGCAGGGCCAGGTAAGCCGAGCTGGCTGGGGCTATTCCATACCATGTGCCATCATGCCCCCATAAAAGGGGGCTGGCCCGGGAGGCGTTGGGTTGGACCTGCTCTTGGATGGTGTGGTTGGGGGCTGTGCGTCTGGTCCAACATAGAATCATAGAATCATTAAGGTTGGAAGATACCTCAGGTTGGTCATCAGTCGGTAAAGTGCTCTCTTTGTTACCACATTTGTTTACATCCCGTTATAACTACTGCTGCTTTGTTGCTGTTTCCCTCTCCCTTTGCTGGCCCATTGAACAGTCTTATCTCGTTTCCCCTTTGCTGTCCTCATTCTCCCTCCTGTTTTGCCAACAGGGGAGTCATTGAATGGCTGTGTGGGGCTCAGCTGCCATTATCTCTGGCTCTCTCTAAAATGTGGACTGAATACACTTTCCTTTCCTTGGTGGACTACAGATTGCTTCCAACTTAGACACCTGAGAATCTGTCCAGGTGTGCAAAGGGATGGTGACCATCCACATCCTGTTGTAACAGACAGGGTCAGGATGAAGTAGTATACCGATGAGTTAGGCGGCATGGTGGGTCACCACAGTTTAAGATATGCTTTGGCCATGTGCATAGAAAGTTTAAAGACGTAGTTAATGGAAGTTAGGCATTATGAATCCTCTTCGTACTCTTCTTATTTGCTTTGCTATAATGTTAGCACACGAATAACTTACTTGATGACAGCTCGTGTTCAAAGCTGCCATTTGGGCCTCATCTGCAGTAGATTTTTATTTTTTTTTCTTTCAGTTCCCAAGTAACAGCAGCTAAAGAAAATGCAAAAAAAATTGTTTGTAGTTTTCAACAAACACATGGTGACCATCTAACTTTTACAAACATGGAAAGGACCTTCAGCCTATTGTCAGTTGGTTAATGAAAAGTCAAACTCTTTGGTGAACACAAATTTTTATCATTTTTGTAAGGCATCGTGGGACTGGAGTAAGGAGCACCAGTGTGTTAATGTTATCCGTAGCCTTTGGGGAAGAGAAATAGGATATGCTGGATTGTTAGAATCACAATCATCCATTACTCACACGATACACATCACACGTGACACACAACGTTCATGTTATACGCATCTTCTTAGAGTCACATCCTGACCTGACATGAATCAAACGTTTCCTTACATAGTTTCCTGACTATATTGCAGTCTTTTAAAAGAATGATTCTAAATATATTTGCAATTTAAATTAGCAAGGAAAGCAAAAATCCTTTTGCCTAGATACTCCTCCCCAGTGCTCTGTACTTTTGCTATGGCAATGATTCAGAAACACACTCTTTAATGATAAATTTACATTGACAAAAATTTCTTTACATACATAAACATTTCCTCTTACTACATCATGGTAATGCTACAGCTTACTTAGGTAATTCTTCTCTGAATAATCTTTTTTTTTGCTGTAGACAACAACTGAATTATAGAGATGTTTCAGAAAGCCCTTAATTCATAGAACAGTTGCATATGAGTATTTTCTTTTCCAGTTTCCCAACATCTTTTCTCTTCCGAGAAGATCAAGAAGGTACCCTCTAGGGCAGCAGACACCCTGTTGGAGAATTGAGCTCTGTACAAATGCTTTGAAAGAATCTGTCACATAGAAAATGCAGGATCCACAACTGCACAACACATTCAGAAGAACTTGGTTTAGTTTACAAAAATGAGAAATGCAAGCTAGGTATTTTAAAATATATACTGAACATAGCTAAGAGCAGATAAATGAGTGAAACATCTTCAAAAGGTGGCTGCCACCTCTGCAGAAGCATAAATGAATTGAGTTATTATTATTATTATTACTACTACTACTACTACTATGATTATCTGTCACTGTTCTAGGCAGTACTTTTTCTGTCAGTACACACTTAGAAAAACTTTCATGTAGTTCTGAAGTTGCTACTTATGCTCATCGTTGCAGAAATCAGCTTACTAAGAGGGAAAGGAGCAGTAAGGGCATGAGGGAAGTAAGGTGTTCCATGTCTGGACAGTGTGGAAAACTGCAGTTGAAAGTGAAGGCAGGCAGTAGGCTCTCAAAAGTGACATTGCCCAGGAAGACCTGTGTGCACATGTACAAATGGACTGAGGTGAGGGTCTATCGTATTAACAGGAGCAGAATTACAAAGGAACATAATGAAAATTTTAGTGTGACCTTTTGGAGGAGGAAAATGTGTCAGTATTTATTGGAGGAAAGACTGCTAATGTTGAAAGTGGGCTAGCAGAGATGACAAGGATGCCAGAAATATCAAAGGTGGAGGCCGTTCAAAGCACCATTCATGGACTGGGGTTAAATCTGACTAGAAAGAGAAGGAGTAATATGATTTGGATGTTGCTTGTTCACGACAGATCCAGAAGGAAGAACAAAGTTACAGTTGGACTGGATGATCATTTCAGGTCCCTTCCAACTGAAGTATTGTGGTCTAATCTAGTCTATTCTAGCCTATTTAAAGATCAAGGTTTTATTAGGGAGAGGGAACTAGGGAAGAGGAATTGTACAGGAAAGATGAACAAGCTCCAGGTTAAACTATTAGGTGTCAGTTATTAGTAAGTATCCATGGGAAACTGTAAAAGAGAGAAGCTGAAGGGCCAAACAGGGAACAGGATGCAGAAGTGGACTGTGACTCAGCAGCACAGAGTGACCAGAGCAATAGGTGCCACAGGGTGAAATAGCCAGCAGAAGTCAATGTTCCAAGGACGTGTCATTAAGCGATAGGACAAGGGGCAACGGGTCCAAGCTGGAGCATAGGAGGTTCTGTGTTAATATAAGGAAAAACTTTCACTGTGAGAGTGACAGAGCACTGGAACAGGCTGCCCAGAGAGGCTGTGGAGTCTCCTTCTCTGGAGACATTCAAAATCCGACTGGACACATTCCTGAGTGATGTGCTCTAGGTGGCCCTGCCTTGGCAGGGGGGTTTGGACTAGATGATCTTTCGAGGTCCCTTCCAACCTCTACGATTCTGTGATTCTGTAAGGACCATCTTCAGCTGAATGAGGTTAATGGACTAGCACATGTTTACAAGGGCTAAAGCACAGGTTTTGCAGGGTGTCATACATTATTTTGGCAGGGCCCAGACCAAACAAGGATTGGATTTTCTTTGTTTCCTAAGCTGTAGGCCTTACCATTAATTAAGAGTCTTTCTTATTAAAAGAGGATAAGGTCATAGAATCAAAGAATGGTTTGGATTGGAAGGGACCTCAAATATCACCTGGTTCCAACCCCGCTGCCATGGGCAGGGACACCCTCCACTAGACCAGTTTGCCCAAAGCCCCATCCAACCTGGCCTTGAACACTTCCAGGGAGGGGACATCCACAGCTTCTCTGGGCAACCTGTTCCAGTGCCTCACCACCCTCACAGGGAAGAATTTCTTCCTAATGTCAAATCTAAATCTATCCTCTTTTAGTTTAAAACCATTGCCCCTGGTCCTATCATTATCTATCCGAGTAAAGAGTTCCTCTCCATCCTTTTTATAAGACCCCTTTAAGTATTAAAAGGCTGCAATGAGGTCTCCCCAGAGCCTTCTCTTCTCCAGGCTGAACATCCCCAGCTCTCTCAGTCTGTCCTCATAGGAGATGCGCTTCAGCCTCCTGATCATCTTTGTGGCCCTCCTCTAGATTCACTGTACACAGGTCCACATCCTTCTTGTGCTGGGGACCCCAGAGCTGGATGTAGTACTCCGGGTGGGGTCTCATGAGGGCAGAGTAGAGGGGGACAGCCACCTCCCCAACGTGCTGGTCACGCCTCTTTTGATGCAGCTCAGGACACAGTTGACCTTCCGGGCTGCAAGCACACACTGCTGGCTCATGTCGAGCCTTTTGTCCACCAGAACCCCCAAGTCTTTCTCCGCAGGGCTGCTCTCATTGCGTTCTTCTCCCAGTCTGAACTCATGTCTGGGATCGTGAAATAGTTACATACTCCACTTTTGTCCCCACGTATCCACACAAAATCTACAGTTGTGAATCTCTCCTTCAGTGCTTTTGTCCCTAAATGATAAAAGCTTGAATGTTATTTTTTTATGAAAACATGTCTATGATTTCTATCACGTGAATTCATTGTATTTTCTATGTCTTAGTATGTATAACTTTTGATGGCATTATTTATTCTGTGTGGTGCAAATGCACTTAATCTTAAGAATAATTATAGATTAGTCAGATAATTTGCTTTGTTCATGAAGAAACAAAACAATGTTTGTATAAAAGTTCATGAACAGGCTGAAAGCCGTATTTCTACACAAAGTAAGTGTAAGTGGGTATTTGAGGTCTCTTCCAACCTTAATGATTCTATGATTCTATTTCGTAAGCATTTCAGCAAATAGTTTCACCTCAGTTCCTTCAGGCATATAGTGATTCTTGTGTTGCATAAATTATGGAATTATTGGCTTCCCTGCCATGCCTTAGCTGGTATCCTGTGGTTTGTCTGGCTTGATTCATGCTAGGAATCTCCAAATGTAGTCACGGTACCCAAGTTTCAAGCAAAACAGGTAATTTTTTTCCAGTTAGAGCACTTTGCTTGGCTATTACAGAATGAAAAAATATAATGAAAAAGCAAAACACTTTTGTATACACTGCTGGGTTAGAAATATGGTGAGGCTGTTGCTATCTGGGACAAGAACTTTCAAATCAGAAGGCATATTTTCTTTGTGAGGCATGGAGATTTGTTAAATGTAACATGTCAAATACTAAAATATCTTTAAAATCCATATTAATTACATCCTTTGTTACACGATGAGCTTTCTGGAATAACAGAAACTACAGCTAGGATTTCTTTCCACTTTTCCCAAGTCCTGCAGTAAAGCCTGAAGTGTCAGGGGCAACTACCTGCAGCTTTGTCCTCTGCTTATTCCAGCTCTTCTTGAAAAGACTTAAAAAATTATTCCAATCTCTATGGATGTTATCTAGGAGAAGTGAAAAATGAAGAACTATGGAAGCTGAAGAGATGTTTCTCACTCTTACATTTGAATTCTTCCTTTTTCAAACTGTTCTGATACATTTCTATGACACCATTCCTTCCTCATCTCTCTGACAGGCTGAATTATTTTATTTAAAAAGTCCTCCTATGGAAGACTTCCTATATGGTAATCTTCCTATTGCCCGACATCCTTCTTTTACAGGCTCCACCTTATCTTTCTTGGGATGACCTGTACTGGGTCCAGTGATGAAAATGTGGTTATGCCATGTATCAGCACAGTGGGTTTATGATGTTTCCTGTTTTTCTTGCTACACCTTTCCTATGAATTTCCTTTTTCAACAGCAGCTTCATTTGATGACTGCTGGCCGTTGGCCAGAGAACTGTCCTAATTTCTGCTAATAAAATGTAATGTTTCACTGAGGAACTTGTTACTATAGTATAGTACAGATACAACAAATTTACATGGATTAAAAAAAAATAATTAAACAGAATTATAGAATCATAGAATCATGAAATGGTTTGGGTTGGAAGGGACCTCAAAGACCATCTAGTGCCACCCCTCCTGCCATGGGCAGGGACACCCTACACTAAACCAGGCTGCCCAAAGATCCATCCAACCTGGCCTTGAACACTTTGAGGGATGGGACACGGTTTAGTAGACATAGTGGTGTTGGGTTGACGGTTGGACTTGATGATCCTAGAGGTCTTTTCCAACCTTAATGATTCTATGATTCTATTCTATGATGGGGCATCCATAACTGGTTCCAGTGTCTCACCGCCCTTATTAGAAATTCTTCCTAAATATCTAATCTAAAGCCATTACCCCTTGCCCTATTACTACTTGCCCTCGTAAACAGTCCCTCTCCAACTTTCAGAGAAAGAAAAATGAAAGAATAATTCCTCAATGGCTATTAAATAATGCAGAGGGAATGCTGATGGTTCAGGAGATTCATGCATCACAGATTGTCAGGAACTGGGACAGGATGCTGGGAAAGGACTGTTAACTGCCTTTTCATACTTTTCCCCAAACTTTTGCTATTGGTCTCAGTTGGGCAGAATATTAGGCTAGATGGACCTCTCTCAGAAAGGCCATTTTTACTCCATGTTCCTGTAGTTAATACATATATCATCAATATATTAGTGCTCTTTTTCCCATTTTGTGATTGTCAGTGTTGCAGTTCAGCTGACAGCCCACTTGCTGAAGACTGGAGACCTTTTGAAAGCCTCTGCTACAGGGTTAGTGAATGTGTTTCATCCTGAAACTTTAGAACTATTAACGGTCTTTTACAGGCCATTTACGCATATATTGAGCACCACAGCCTCTATTGTAGCTCCTTGGGAGACTACTTTAGTACAATTCCTCCAATGTGTAACTGTTCTTTTATTCCTGATCATTTTCCCCCATAATTTCAAAAATAATTTATGTATGCAAGCACTTTTCCTTCTAATGTCTGGCAATTTAGTTTCTTTAGAAGTCTCTGCAAACCGACATCTTCAAGGCCTTTGGTATCATCTTGCTCCACCTACTTGTTGCTCCTTGAAAGAACCTTAATGGCTTCTAGTACAAAAGTCAATGGGACACTTACCCGTTGTATTGTGTTTGAACACGTGTTCTAATTCTGTGCTTGCTTCTCAGTGTAACCACTTTGCCTAGCATGAAAATTGGTATGTACAGTTTCCAGTTCTGCGATCTCAAAAAAAATTTGCATCACATTTCATTGCCAAAGCTAATGTAAATATTACATTACAACTCACAATACCCAGATTTTTAAGGTGTGAATGAGTACAGTCTGGGCTGGTTTGTTCTAGGAGTGCCTCTGCTGACCCTCAGCCTTGGAGCAGTTCTTCAGCATATTCCCCCTGCAGAGAAGGGCTGCAAAATGGAAATCTTTCATATAATAAACAGTAATACAAACCACTCATTTAAGTAGTCTGTTACAGTCTGATCTTTTATCTTGCCTTGACACTTTGATCACCACTGGGTGACCATTGGCAAGCTTTCTACTTCTGTGATGGGAAAGAGGTGTTTTTTCATACTCTTTATGCCTTTAACGGGTTGCATCCTTAATCTTTCTCACTTTCCTCATGGCAGTTATACATTTACGTTTCTAGTTTATTCTATTTCCTATTTTCCTTATTTGAACAAAGCTGTTTTCAGCAGGATGTCTTCTTACCAGCTTTCTGTGATACGTACATGTGTGGAGCTGAGGGAAAAAGACTTTTAAAACTTTTTGCTGTGTAGTGTGCTTTCACTGTTATGTCTTTCAACAGTCTCCTTCACTGTTTACAAGCATTTTATCCTGAGGTGTTGGGTTTGTTTGTTTTTGTTTTTTTTTCCCTTCAGTGGACTACTTTATTTCTGTGCAATTCCCTGTTTATAATTTCAGTGCTGTTAGACTGAGGTTGGTTCTTTTTCCTTTTTCACTCTCACAAGGATGCTGAAGTTCACCCTGGTGTCATAGAACAATTGTTTGGCAATGACTTGCTAAACTGATTTGCATGCCTTGCCCAGGACCACACCAAGGTTTGTGTCTTTTTTGTAGCAAGTAGTGGCCAGAATTTCAGTCAATGTCAGTGTTTGGTCAGATGGTTGGTGCAAAGCTTGCTTCGGAGAGCAAGGAGAGTAAATGACCTCTGGGCTGGTTGGTTGACTAAACAGTGGCTACACAAGGAACAACTCTGTTGTGGTGTGCAGTTGGCCTGGTCGTGTGAAAATGAGTTGGAGGATGGTCCAGTGAGGGTTGTCTTAACAGCTGCAACTGACTTATTTCCTCCCACAGCTGTGGGCTGATATTCTTCAGCAGTCACCTTGCCAGCCCTGCATGTGATGTAGCACATGAATATGATGCACATGACGAATACTAAAACCACATTTGCAAGCTGCATTCAGTTCAAGATCTATAAGCTATTCATTCTTACTGTAAAGGTAAGCCTTTTTGTCCTTGGCATCTGCAAACTTGGTGCTTCTGGCTATGGCCAAGTGATGAAATATAGTTCCTTACCCCTACAAAACAGGAGCGGTTTTTAACGCTTTGAAATATAGAGGATATTGTGACTCTTTTACTCACAAATCTGTTCTTGAATTGTGTCCTGGCTTGGATTATTCCCTGATACACCAAAAGTATGACTTTATGTGGCTGTGAGTTTCCTGGATCAGGGAGCATCTTTTATGGGTAATTGGACATCACTTAATATGCATCATCACAAATACATTAGTACTGTAACACCCTCTCCTCCATCCTTTTGACCTTATCTACATCATGCATGTTTGTTCTTTCCGCTGATACAAACATTAACATCCTATCTTGCATTAGATTCGCATATGCATTTGCTACTTGAGAAAACAGAGGGAGGAAGGGAGGGATATAGGTAGAGAGGGAAGGAGGGAGTGGCGGAGGAAGAGAGGGGCTTTTAGCATTCTGTAGGTGGGCTGTCTGATGTAATGTGTTAGAGGATATAGGTGCCAGTAATGTGCAAAGAGCTTGAAAAATGACCAGACAGTGCCAAGCCCACAGTGCATGTTGTCAGGAGGGCTAACGGTATAATAAATCAACCTGTCTAGTGCCAAGGGTCAGGTAGTTTGATGTTCAGAGCTATTTGGCCAGCATCATCCAGCCGGGCGTATGCTATTCATTTCCAAACCGTTAGCACTACTACAATACTGGAATAACCCTAAAGCAGTGCCTGCCCTGTGGTGCTTTGGGGTTTAAGTTAAAATCCCAAAGGTGAGCTACACAGGGCCAGAGTGGCAGGTGGGGACAACTGGCTCTGCCCCCTTCTGTTCACGTGACCATGTATGTACATAGACATAACATATCTCGCTTTGAGTAAGTGGAGGATGCCAAGCAAAGTGAAACTAAACCATCCCCTCCAGTCACAGCTACTATACATTTTGGCAGTTGGGTCACTTCATTGGAAGTCTCATTCCTGCTGTCCTTTTTACCTCTGTTCTGTGATGTTTAGACGGGTTGTACGGAAGAGAACTTGCCTCTGTCCCTGCCCAGCTAGGAGGGGGGTCTTCCCATATATGTCTGTTCTTACTCCAGTGTTTGTAAGGCTGGATGGGTACAGGGAAGCTGCAGTACGCATTGCAGGCCAGTCCAAGGCTTACCATGTTCAGGGGCTTTAATTAGTCTCCACCGGTTGGGAATATGCAGGGAGAAAGGTTAGGGCAGCAAATCAGGCTAATTACAGGCTGGAGGTCCCAGGAGTTCAGATCAAGCAATCTTCCCTAGGCCTAATCTCTGAGAAAGAAGCTGTTAAGGCCATGCTGTCTCTGCCAGTGCTGCAGGGCTGCTGGTTTTCAAGCCAGGCATGCAATGACTTCCCCAAAGACCGTTCTGTCCCGGGTACCTGTGAGGCAGGTCAAGCTGCAAACCCGGGTGAGCTGGGTTTAGAATTTCCCTCCCCTGTGCTTTTGGGTGGTAATAGCAGTAGGTCCTAGGTCTCTGCCAGAACACTTACAGATCTGCAGCTGAGGGCTCTTTGGGCTCCTACACTGCACCCCAAAATCTGTCTCGGCAACATCACATGCAATTGCCTCTTCACTGTCATTCTCGTTGCCTTGAAAGTTCTTTTACACCTTTCCCCCCTCCACACCTACCTGTTCATGGTAGGCTGTATTGTCAGCATACTGATATTTCTGGTGTTACATTAATTAGCACTCAAGATATTAGAAATAGAATGTCACAGGTGAAGTTATGATGAAACAGGCATCCAACTGTCAGAAACAAATTGATGTGAGTACAAATGACGTGGAGCAAAAAGGCTGACACACATTTTACATAGCAAATAGTTCTGCAGCCTAAAACAGGTTTTAGAAGAGCAGTTGGGTGAGAAATTAAGGAACCTCACCACATACAGTGTAGAGGGAGTTTCAGTGGGAATCTGTCTTGGTCCTAATAGTAAAAAAACCCTATACAACAACCCCAAACAAAAATTCAACAGCAAAACGAAATTCTAACTCCAAACCCAAAGATCACTCCCCCCAAACCTTAGAACAGGGGTCAACCATGTGCTGGGCTGCATCA
>VWZZ01006213.1:399404-423573 GCA_013399095.1 Psophia crepitans | reverse complement strand
GTGGGGGGACAGTTGGACTAGATTTTGCTGGAGGTCTCTTCCAACCTTAATGATTTGATGATTCTATGATTCCATAATCTTTGGTTCTGCTTTGCTTTCTGGCAAACCATGGAGATCCCTGTTAGAGGAACTTTCTCTAGAGAAAATGCAAATGCAGCGTTCAGCAAGAGGTGTAAGGAATACAATGACCCAGAGTCATTGCAAGCACTGATTTTGTGGTTAGCAGTGGGAAAAAAAAAAAAAACCCAGACAAGTTTTTTTTTAAAAAAAGTATTTCAAAGAGTTTTGCAAGTGCCTCTCTGACATACTGGGCAGTGAGCTTGGCACAGAAGTCAGAATCAGGAATCTGGATTTCTGGAGACAAAATGTTAATGCATGAGAGCCGGGGACTTGTCATCTAGAACGCGTTAACGTGGTAACAAAGCAGCAGTGTTTCTCCAAAGTTCAAAATTGAGCTTCTTTCTTAGAAAATCAGCTGCCTAATGCAAAAATACAAGCAGAAACCAGACACAGAGGTGAATTGCCTGAGGGCCTCGCATATTTCAAAGCAGAGAAATGTAATGATATCTTAAAGAAGTATAGACAAGCCAAGGAATACCTGTGGCATCTGATTACAATAATAGAAATTCTGCTGAAAGGCTTGGGAAGATTAACAATATGAACCTTGCTATCTTGTTTATCTCAGCTTCTTTGATAAGCAAAGCCTTGGTAATCCAATGACAGTGGCTCTAAGATTGTTGGTGTTTGTCATTATTCTCACTTGAAAATAAGTATTATATATTATTTAGGTTAATATCTTCACTGCACATGGTGACAGACTTTTACCTTAGACAAAATCAAAGTATGAAACATGAAAGAAGAAGAAACAGGGCAGGAGAGCAGCTCAGCATGTTAATTACAGACCTTTAAAAGCTCTGGGCCATGGTCAGACTATCTCTGCCGAAATAACTGTGACATCCAAAACTTACTGCCTCTCAAGCCCGGGCTGTTTGCTTACACAGATCAGCAGATGGAAAGGATTGGCGTAGATCCTGTTTACAATAAGGGCAAGAAAAAGAAGACTTATCCTTGTTTTCTAAAAGGAGGTCAGCAAACCATGACGGTACCCAAGCAGATTTGGGACGTGTAATAACATCTCTGCTCAGTTAACAAAAAAAGCAAACCCAAACAAAGGGGAAGGGGCTGACGGAAAGTAGTCTGCCTGGCCTGTGACATCGGGTTTTCTGTAGGTTGAGCCTGTGTTTGGGTCACAGATTATGAAGCGATGAGTATAAACAGCAACAGCAGCACATCAGACTGGAGGGTAACAGCGTGTGCTTGCATAGATGTGCCTGTAGGCAAGACAACACAGATGCTCGAGATTGCCCGGCATGTGGGATTCAGCAGCAGTGTGACTCTCCTTCTTAATTTCTTATCGGTTATTCACCCTGGTTTAGTATAGGCAAATATTCTCCTGGCCTTTTTTTTTCTTTTTTTTTTTTTTTTTTTTGTGCAAAACGCTAACCTAGCTGAGATCTAATTTTGTTGGAAAAGGATTTGGATGAACTTGCTTAAATAAACTCATCCCATTTATGAACTGTAGAGTCTGCAGCTTTGGTCCCAGAGAGCGCCAGATGATGGTGGTATTTGAAAGCACTCTGTTTTCAGGTCACTTAGTGAGCGACACCATTGTTCTTCTGGCATCCTCTGGAGAGTGACTCACAGCACAGTGTGTGCTGCTACCGTGATCCAGGACCAAGTCCCAGTCTGCAGTTATCCCCGTGTCAAATCTGAGTGGCTCCATCCAGCTACTTTGGATTTAGACTGGTAAAAAAGAGATCAAAAAGCAGCTGCTTAGTTTCTACATTTCCTGACTTTTCAGTACATTTAAAAATTGTAACCTTCCTATTGCTATAAAATATGTTTTTATACTTAATATCCAGCTATAAGTGCTGAAGGATGCCAGACCACAAATCTGGACCCAGCATTACTCTGCCAAAAGGCATAGTGGAACAACATGTTTATGCAAATGTTGCAGTAACCGATAAATCCACGTCGCTTAAAAACATCCAGAATTATTACACACGGCGTCTTCAAATGTGTCCTGCGCTAAATGGTCTCACGATACTGGCTCATTCATTGAGCCATGCGAGTCACACGTACCAGGCCCGAGTCTCGGGCTTTTTCTTTAGACACCTGTTTGTGAGCGTAAGCGCAAGGCACTGCTGGCCCTGTCTGGGTCTCGACGGGCTGCGCCTCCCTCCTCCCTCACGTGAAAGGCACAAGCCATTAGAGAATCAGACACAGGTAGTGTCAAAAGGCAGTGACACTATAGCAGGGAGCCTTTCACAGCATTTCTGAGACAAGTCCTAGGACCACCGCAGCAGGATCGTTGGGAACTGGATCTCAGGTTTCAGGCTCCGAGCAGCTCTGCTATAGCGTGGTTTCCACCCGCGTTTGCCCTGGAGATTGGTGGAGAAAAATGCTCAGCTTTTCCATTTTAGCACTTTTCACCAACAAAAATGGAAAGCTCTCGATGAATAAATCTGGCAAGAGCTGAAAACCCGTCATATTATTTTGTGCAGTGGAACTTTCGAAGGTTTTTCTCTTACTCTTGTTTTTTTAATTCTGCCCATTTAGTATGGCTGCATCCTTACACACATGATGTAGCAAAAACCCGTCTGACTGCATCATCCTATTGATTTAACAGGAGAGGAAGGGAAATAGTTCTTTTGCAGTGGTGGTCATTTCAGGACCATCTAGGACATTGGTGCAGCAAACTGGGTAAATAACTGTTGTGAGAGCTTTGTGTCTCTTTGTACATTCCTTCAATTTCTTGTTTCACCATAGCTGTCTTAACATGGGCAGCATTCGCTTCTCAGACCGTTATTAGGCTTGATTTTAAAACTGCAGCAAGAGAACTGTGTGGAAAAGTCCTGCCACATGGATCACAGTGCGTTTGCCCGTTCCACCTTGAAAATAAATGCTCCATTTTTTCTGCCCATTAGCAGAATGCATCCAAACAAGAATGTATGGCTAGATGCCATACTGTGGCATAAACCATCTCGAGCGGAATTGCATCACATCAGAAAAATACACAGTTTTGCAATCCCACTTCTAGTCTAGAGCAGACTCTACTAGACCAGAACGAGAAAGTGTAGAACTCTATAAAAAGATCGCTAAATGGAAACAGCAACCTTTGCCATCTGAGGCTTGGTGATCACTGCATGAGCTGCTAACAGGGTGGGTTAAAGAGCTTGCCAGTACTGAGTGATTCCAATGCTGCGTGTTTCCATGGCTGTCAGTTAAAGCACTGCCTGCGATAATGTGATGTGTTGTTAGCAAACTGCTTTAACTGTTACCCTAAAGGGAGGGCAATTTTAGCAAAGCTTTTCTTTTTCAATATATCATCTGCCAAGCCCAGTCATTTTTATAAGGTGCAGGAGAGTAGCCAAGAAAACTAAAAAAAATAAATAAAATAAGTATATATATATATATGTATGTATGTACATATAAATTGTAGGGGGAAGGATGCTTAAAAAGTGTATTCATCAAATATGGCAAGCAAAGTGAATGTGGTGAAAAGTTTGCAATTTTACTGCATGCTGAAGATATTAGTTGGTATTTAAACAGGACAAAACTGTAATGCCATCACTGCCTTAGAAAAAGGTGCTGACAGCCTGCATAAGCAAACGTTTATCTCTCCCATCAGATCTCAAGCCAATGTGTTCGTAGGGTGCTGCTGTAGGATTTCGGCTGGGACTCCGGGAAGGTGCTGGTGTGCTGCCTGCTTGTGAAACATAACCCACAGCATGCAGAAGGAATGTCTTAGATAATCCTTTCTTAAACTCTGTATTTCCTTCTGAATCAAATGCCCTGTCAGATAAGTCAGTTGTCAGAAGGAGGGGTCTGAGAGGGGCGTCTCCACCAGACTCCCTGTGCCTGCTGGCTGACCTTGGGTTTACGTGATTTTGACCTTTTGGATACATCCTTTCAGATGTGAGCCGTTTGGTTGCTCCCTACTCCTATCACCAGACCTAGAAAATAACTGTGAAGTGCGAACGTGTTTACGGGCTGATCCTGAGCCTTTGGAGTCAATGGCAGAACTCCTGTTGACTTTTCTTCTGTGTAGGGCAGCCGCTGTAACACTATTCTGTTTAGCCACATCATGTCAAGGCACCGCTAAGACCTTCTGGCCCACATGGGCCTCCCTGGGGTCCTCCCCCACACCGTGCCTGGAGACCAGGAGCCCTATTTCAGTTTCAGTCCCTGCTTGAGCTGTGCTGACAGAGAGCTGGTCTCCAGCTCCATCACAGCTGTGGGTCGTCTTGTTCTGGACCTGACCTGTATGTTGCCTTCGTAGTTTGACTTTGGCCCTGTGTCATCACCATGAACTTGCCAGGTGGTCTGGGCCCCTGGTAGAACCTGGCTGCCCCCTGGTTTGCCCTGCGGCCTGGCTAGGGTGGTAGGGCAAGCCCCGGCTGGAGAAGCCCTGTCCTGCCACCCCTCTGAGGACCTCACCACTCAGCAGTCCCCATCCTGCTGTGCCCCGGTACTGGGGCTCCTCCATGTAAAACAAAACCAAAGACCAGAGCCCTAGAAGACACAGCTCACTGCTCCTTTACCACTTCCTTCCTCCTCATCAACCCCTGATGTTGGTGAGGGATTGGCCACCATCCATGTGAGGAATGACACAAGGACAGACGCTGTGATAGTCCCCATTTCCTCATTAAACTCGCCTGCTTTGATTCCAATTGCTTTGAGTGGGGTATCCATCCACAATGCAACACACTGTCAATTTACTAATTAGTGTTATCAGATATTTATAGGCAAAGTGTTGACTTTATTGCTGCATCGTAATTGCCATTACAAATAACGTCTCCTGTTCCAAAGGAAATGCGGTTTTCAGCACAATACCAGAAGTTGCATGGCATTCCCAGGCGTCCGTGCTTATGTGCTCCTCAGGGCAGTGTGTGTGCTGGCTTACCTAGGGAAAGTCTCCTTATGTCCTACTTAAAAAGAAATGTCGCAAACTTTTAAAAGAATTTATTTCTCCAAATAAGAGGTTAAAAAAAAAAATCTCATTTCAGAATATATAGGTTTTCTGCCATTAGCAACATTTCAGTGCTCTTTCTAGATCTTCTGCAAGATACTTTGATTCAAAAGTTGTATTTTATTTTTATTTTGCAAACCTCCTTGCAAGCCATTTATGGATCCAATAGATAAAATAACTTTCCACGAGCAATACTGAAAATGAAGGGGAGTTCTTCTCCGCTGAAATGGAGGAAGGTGTAGCTCATCCAAACCCTTCAGGTTCCCCTATTAATCTCAGCGACCTATTTCTATCCCAACAGGTGTAGTTCGCCAGGTGAGGCCCATTGTTGGACCTTTCCATGCCATCCTGAAACTGGAGATGAACTACGTCATGGGTGGAGTGGTGTCTCATCGTAATATTGTCAATGTTCACATCTTTGTCTCCGAGTACTGGTTCTGAGAGAGCGTTTAAAACCCCAGACAAGCAAGCCACTCCAACCTAAATCATTACCACAAACTATTATGTCATATACTTGTTTGTAACACCCAATAGTGGGGTTTTTTTGTTGTTTTATTTTTAAATATTTGGTTTATAGTTTAAGACAAATAACAAGCTATTATGTTGATTAGACATAGGGTGGAGCAAATTAAGTGAGCGTGATGTAGTAGTTGTCTGTATAAATAAGTAGTGTGTAAAAGTGCTCAGCTGCCTAGAGAAATGTAAAACTTTTCGAAATGTTTAGGCAGATCTTAACTATTGCTCCTTGGCCGGCTAACCAGAGCGACTGAGGATGTGGAACAAAACATGTCAGAGTTCATTGGGATGAATATATGGTAGCTTTGGGTGGAAGAAGTTTGGTAAGGATTAGTATTTCACCTCAGTATTAATCACCTTGAAGAAGTCAGATCGTCAGGAAGTGCCAAAAACTCGCTTTTGGGCCCCTGTAGGATAACTCTGAATTGGCACCTAGAATTGCTAATCATTTCTGAAAAGTTTAGCCTAGATATTTAAAATTATGAATGTGATTCAGCTACGGCTACAAGAGGAAGTGCAGAAGGCATTAGAAATAGCAAAAGACTAACAATCTATTGGACATATTAAAAAAATACTCCTTCTTGGTACTTATTATTTGATTGTAAGATTATGCTCGATTCTAATTAAACAAATACCTCTCACTGAAATTAACCTCTTGCAAGGATAAGGCGTGTTGCTTAAATTCCAATCTCATCTGTACTCAGCAATACATGGGAAACTCAGACCTCTGTCTCCTGTCTGCTATAGAGTAAAGCTTCACATCTTTTTAAAATTGGTAATAAAATCAGCATGCTAAACTGTACACTTCCTGTGCACCAGACCAAGGCATCTGTAATACTATAGTGAAACTCTCACAAATAAATGAATGTTTAATGTATTTTCTGGGCATCAAAGTAATGTATCTTTTTTATTACAGAACAGAAAATAAATAGCTCCGCGTTTCAGTTTGTTAACGTTTGTTAAGCTATGAGGAAATAAAGTCCAATGGGAAATACTCAAATGTATGCTATGGTTTCTGCTTACCAGAAAAATGGTGTAATACTCAAAAATATATCTCCTGTAAGCAAATTAATTATATGCATATATTACACATTTCCCACTCAGAACAGCCCACTATTTCAACAACTTTACTGGGTACGTACAGAAGTCTTCATTACATTCTCTGTGGCAGGGAAGCTTCTCCGCCTGCAGCGTTCTCACTCCGTACATGAAGATTTGGTGATAACGTATTCTCAGAAATAAAATTTGACTGAAGGATACCCTTGTGATGGTGTTTGTTCCCCCCACACTTAGAGAGCATCCCGACCCCATACGTAGCTTGGTTTTCAGGATGCCATCAGCTTGAAACATGTTCAGTTTTCTTAGTGTGCCCCTCTACAGTCCTTATGATTGCAATAAATACATTTTTGCGTAGAAAGATGCTATGAAACAGATATATTTATAGCAGGTGACTTTCATCATCCAACAACTGATGGAGATTTTGGAAAATTCCAAAGTACGAGAGATACTGTTGACTTCAGGGATGACTAGCCTACGTAATTCCAATTTAAACTGGAAAGTAAAACATTCTATTATGCTAACAGAGTCCAAGAAAAGGAGGATGGAAGACTCTCCTTAAATCGTCAAGGTCTTTCTCTTGCCAGTGCAGGAAAAGTAAGTAGCCTCAGTACCAAAAATACAAAAACTGTTTCCATCTGATTTTCTAGACTGTAATTTTTGATCTTTTATTTCCTCTGTAAGTGGTATTTAGTTGCAGTGGAAAGAACTTCAGGACAGGAGAAATCTAATTTTAGGATCAAACTGATGAACAAACTAATTGACAAACTTCTTTCTGTAAAGGAGAAACCACACACCACCACACACGCGCACACCCCTCTCCCCTTCTTCTGTCTGCGTTTTTGAGTAAAAATAGGATAGAAGAAGGATTACCACTACTTCCTGGAAAACTGTTTTCCTACGTTGTCCCAAATAATCTCTGAAAATTGCAAGCAGCTTTTTAAATAGCTCTGATGTCATATGAGAACGTTGATCCAGCAGATGATTTTATGTTTTGTGTATTATAAAATTGAAGAGTGCTTGTGCCATGGTCACTGTGACGTGTCTTAACTTTTAATAGATCTGCATAGGAAAACTAGATAATTCAGTAATGACAGGAAAGATGAAATATTTCTCTCGTGCAAATCTGTGATAATAAGGTTTCACTTGTTGCAAATGGGACAAAGTAAAACTATTTGTAATTTTTATTGGCAGATCATTAAAGCTGTTCCAGCTGCCACTGAGATCCTCTCACTTTGGGGGCTTTTCTTTTGCTGTGCTCTCTTTGGATCGCTTAGATTGAAGTTCAGATCCTTTTGATTGTGGGGAAACAGAACCAGAAGGAAAGGAGCATTTAGAAGAAAACGATGAGAACAAGTACAGACTGAGTGTCGGTTAGCCCGCTTTTTGAGAGCCATCTGCTCAGTCATACACGGAATGATACCACGTGCCTTGGAAAAACAATCGCACACCATTCAAAGAATGAGTAATAATAACAAGAGCACACAATTACAGATGATACATAGGAGCAAATTACCTGATAATTTATTTACTTACTTGACACTAGATGAGTATGGAGAGACAAAAAACACTCAAATGAGTGAAGGCTCCCAGGTGCCAGCCAGATTCCCAATGGGAGGAGCGGCGGGTCTCGGGTTGTTCTGCCAGAAGTCGGGCGTCCTGCGTAGATGGGAAGGATTCTTGTGTGCTGCCTCAGGGCCTGCTTCTAGGACAAGTCTTAGGGCACGTAAAATTGCCTCAGGGTTATTTCTAGTGGGATTAGGACAGCTTGCCTGAGCAAGCATTCAGTGTACGTAGACGGTTCTGAGTAATCGGGGACATAGCCTTAGTCAAATAAAATAATAACAAGCCAGGAATGTTTCAGATCAATTGGCTGATAGACTGATCTGCTTTCTCCTTCTTTGGTTTAAAAATCACTTCCTGATGGATCTGTAATTTATTAGCAGAGAGAGAAGGCAAAATAGCACTGCGTGTGTAATTCTAGCGTAATTACTCCTTTTACAGGGGGAGGGCACGACAGCCAAGGACGATAGCAATGAAGAACAAACAAGTTTCGTAACAGTGTCCAAATCAGTATGTTCCACGTATGATAGCTGGATAAGCTTGTGCCGTGATGACAAAAGCTATTTCATGATTTGGAGAGAAATCCTGTCTGCCTTTCCAGGGTAGCTGTCCTGACTACAGCGTATGGTAACTCTTGGAAGCCGCTGGTGACTGATTGTAATGCTCCAACACGGCAAATTGCTTGTCAGCACTCTGAATACGTCCAGTATTTGGAGCTCGTGCAGCATTAATGTGTTCCTGTCTCAACCACAAAATCACACTACGCCTCAATTTGGCCCGTGAAAAATATTAGAGCATCCACTTTGCCCATCCAGTTCGTGACTGCTTCAGTGCCTGAACACGTGCGATCAATCAGGGCTGCGAACGTGGCCCCGGTGAAATCTCCTGCCTCGTGCAATGCGGGGTGGCGTGCAAAGCATGGCCCAAGCTGACTCTTGGAGCGGAGTGTGTTACACCAGTGTCACCAACATGTGACAAAGCGCACTTTTTATGGCAGCATGTTCAATGCCGTTGTGTTCTCACATCCGTGCCAATATAAAGGAATTAAACCAGAGGTGGTTTCCAGAGTAAATACAGTAACTCTTTGTAATGATCTGTAGTTCACTTAGCAAGTCCATGTGGATGACAGCCCATATTTCAAGTCAGCTAAAAACGTGCTTACTGCTAACTGAAATGAATGCAATTATTATTTAATACCTAATTCTGAAGAGTGGCACAAAGGCACCCATTCAACACTGGCTGCCTTGTATCAGCTGGTATGCAGGTACCCTGTGAAGACAACTCCTTTCAGGAGCAAGTGTCAGAAGATGTTTAAATATGCTGTTTTTCCACTGAGCACAGAGAATACGGTTTGTTCATCACTGAATGTGATCTGGCTACCTTTATTTTTAAAATGAGTATTTGTATTTTTGGTCTGTTTGTGAAAATGTTATCGATGTAGGAAACAGGTGCCAGCTGTGGCAGAAAAAAAGAGCATGGACTCTCAAAAACATTGGCTGTGAACAATAGCCTCTAGCGATCCCCCTGCAATGTTTCAGCAGCTTGGGTTCAGTATTTTATCAAAGGCTTTTACATGGATGCTGATACACAGCTTTCCTGTATTCTGTGGTGGTATTAATGCATATTGCCAGAAAATTGTGCATAGGTATGTATTAAGTGTAGCTGGCTAGGTAGGCTCTTTAGAACAAGAAATCCTGATGCCTGAGGAGCAATTCACGCCTGCTGGGATGGAGAAGATGTTCATGCAGAGACCTTATTGCCTTTGTCTTACCCAGTTGAGCTTGACAGCTTATCTCCCAGGTCTCTCGTTCTTGACACTAGCAAGGTCACTAATGCAACTGGACAAGAAACCCACCCCAGGGATGCTGTCTGTGGGTTGGGCTTTCCCAGGTAGGTAGTCCTTCACAGACGTCAGAGGATCAGCTCCCTTTGCAATCAGGTACGGTACATACAGGGAAGTTTTAACCTCATGGAAATTCCAAACTTCCCATGAACTTGCAGGAAAGTGTAGCCTGTGTCCCGTCAGGAGTAATAATTGCTATTAACAGATGAGTCAGGGGAAGGCCAGTCTGAGCTTCTCCTGTTAAATTCAATGTTTTGAGGCAGTTGTGTAAAAACGTATTTCACCACAAGTAAGAGTGACACGTTTAGTACTGTCCCTGTTATATACGCTGCCAGATGATACCCTTTTTGAACACGACAATAATCTTAGTTGACAGTTTGATGCATTTATTGGCCAGCTGAATCAAAGACATTAAAACCTGGCCTGGAGAACGCAACATTGCTGCTGCTGGAAGTGCCGAGGCCAAGCCCAGGCCACGGGGAGGACTGGCGATGGTTGGCCATGGCTGGGCACCACACACATGAAGCAAATCTCAGCCAAGGACCAAGACTAAGGGCCCCAGCAGCCTCCCCACGGATGAGCGCAGACCCCGGCTGAGGCTTCTGGCAGCCCTCCTTCATGCCGCTTTCTCTGCAGTGACCAGCTCAGCGTCACCCAGCTGCCCCATGTCAGAGCTGGCCTGGAGCATCCATTGGCCTCAGGAGAAGCAGGGGGAGGCAGATGAAGGGAAGGGTTGCAGAGGAAGGCCGTTACAGGCTGGTTGTGCTAATAGAGCTTGTTGGTGCATTCAGGGCTGTGACAGGACTTGGTACTCTCATAGCTGCTGTTAGGGGGAAATAATCATTATGGTAATGGAGCAATTGAAGAGGAAGGAACATGTGTGGAGGAGGCAAGAGACCAGGCAGGTCAGAGCGACTGCTTTTACAGGTTCCTGAGACAAGAGCGACCTGCACAGTGGCAATAAATAGTTTATACATCCCCTGTGAGCAACCAGTCAACAGCACTACAAGGAATATGAGAAAGAAACATCAGCCACTTTAGCTTACTTCCACATGAAGTCAAAAGCCAAGTGTCCTGTGGGGATGTCTTTGGCATCTGCTATGCTGGGCATGAGTTGCTGTGGCATTTGAGAGCCCACACACAAGTGGGGCAGTGCGCACCAGTTTTGGTGGCCAGATGCACCCTGTCTAACTCCCTGAGGGACCCTCAGCCCTTGACAGCCAGGCTGTGGGCAGTCCCAGGGCTCACAGCCCACCACCTGCAGCAGCCTGCGGACGTAGGTGGGCTCAGGGTCTGCCCTTGCCCTATGTGTCAGATGAGCACAGATTCCTCCACATCCTCTCCAGGAGTAATTCCCCTTACGTCATGTCTCCATGACTTACTTCAGAGAACTTCTGTGAATGTAAAATACTGCTCGCCCTTCCTCTGCAGAAATGGCCGAATGACCGAGGGATGTCAACTTGCTTGCAGTAAGTGCCTTGTCTACATTTTGTCTTTGTCTAAACAAGACTGTTAAATGTCTTGAAAATGATCTTGTCATACGTGTATGACCTGTGTGCTGTACTAGATTGGTACAAAACTAAGAGTTAATGTAGAAAACTGTTTGGTGTCATAGCCTCCCCCCCGCCCCAATCTGTGTCATTTAACCTCTTTTGCTAGTAAATTGTGAGGATACTATTTGTAAGAACAGCAAGCTGCACTTTTATCTGTTTTTTGCATGATAATCTAGTGCATCTCAAAATAAGCAAATGATGTTGTGGACAGCAGAATAACTTATTTTGGAGGGCTCAAAATGAATCTGAAGTAGTTCTAAGCAGTCTTGAAGACGAGGCTGTCAGAATTCAGTAGAATCAGAATAAATAAATGTACTCTTTATTTTCTTTTTGGGAAAATCAAAATCTGCTTATAAAACTTTCTGCAATTTGTTTCTACTGTGGACAGACTTACTGTCTTCTTGTTATGTCTTCCCAATTGAAATCTGTTTGTTTTCTATAGCATGGTTGGAGTTTGGGTCCATTGGCTGCTGCTTTGCTTTTGGGTTTTGGTATGTTTAACACCCAGTCAGAACTAATTAAACAGATTCCTATTGATTTGTGGGAAAGGCCATTCTCTCTCAAAGGAAAAAAAATAAATCCTTCTCTTCCCTAAGCTGGGGTTTTTGCTGTCTCTTTAAAAGATGTCAGCTGAGGTCTCCCAGGGATGCTCATTCCAAGGGCTTGCAGTCAGTCACCCTCGAAAATAGCATTTGATTGTTCTCTCTTGGCCGAGTCTGAAGCAAGCACAGTTTCGATAAAGCTGCCAGAGCCACTTCTGGTTGGCCAGCATGCGCTTAGCCACTGGTTACCAAATACCGTTTCTCCTAAGGAACGTGAGAGGGCCCAGAACCCGATTTCTGTCTCAGGGTCACGAGTTTGGCTGAGGTTTCTAACCTGCCTGCACGCAGCCCCGCACCCTCGCCTGCCCTCTGCGCACCTCAGCTTCTGCCCACCACGGCCGGGGCTCCCCGGGCGGCCCTGCGTGCCTGTGGAGGACGCCCTTCCCTCAAATTACCCGTCTGGTCTGACGCTGAACGGTCCTCCCCGCTCTGCAGCGGCCAGGAATGCCAGAGCCCTTCCCAACATCACTTCTGCTCTCTGAGCGTCTTTGTTCCCTGCTGCCTGCGGTGAGCACAGGAGGTGTGAGGCTGTGTGGAAATTGCTGCTACTAGACAAGAGAGACATAAAGTACACCCACCAAGTCTCCAAAATCATTGATCTGATGAAAGATTTTTCATTCCTGCTGTGGCTAAGAATGTGCTATCTGTTCTGTAATGAGCCCTTTTTTTTTTGCTTTCACCTTATCCTATTTCATTTTTTTCCCCTCTCGCTTTCCTTTTATTGGATTCTCTTCTCCTTCTCTTATTTTGTCTCCCCACATCCATCTTTTTCTGTTCTCCTATCACTGAATGTTTAGTTGTAACCGAGCAACTGAAGTTAAATGTCTCCACCAGGCCCAGAAGAGGGATCTTGAAGAGCTGCAGAAAGAAAAACCTGTCCTGGGGTCACTGCAGTCAGAGAGAGGCACGCCGTGTTTTCATACCCCAGACGTTTTACCATGGCACTCTGAATCCCACCTAGATCATGCCCGGATGGACACCTTCGTGGGATGCTTTACGGCCACCCTCTTTTAAACTTATTTCTTACAACTAAATCCACGTACCTCATCGCTTCAAAGTGCAATAGCCAGTGTGAAGCATGGGGCAATGGAGAAGACTCAAAAGCCCTCTTCTGTAAGATGTTCCCGTTTGGGATGGTTCTTTGTCACTCCCTATGGGAAGAGAGGCCACAGAGGGGGTTGATGAGCTTCCCGCACTGTGGCAAAGTATGTGAATCAATCGTGCTTTATCTATGCTGGGTCAGAGGATCCAGGGTAAATTCCTGCTGACTGTGGCTAGTGCAGAGGAGCAATGTGAACAAGAGATACAAACATACCTTCTCCTTTCTGCCTCCAGATCCGTTTTCCTGAAGGTGCTGCAGATGAGAGAACTGGCTGATATCTGTCCTTTGGGCCTGCATGGCCATTTGGGAGACCCACCATGCTCTTTGGAAGCTTCAGTCCAGGGTGACACTTTTTCCAGCAGTGCTGAAGCAAAGGGTCAGTCCCTCACCGTGGTCCCAGACTGATGGATTGCAGCGAGTAGCACTGGGTCAGGGATGCGGCGGACCCCCTCATGGAGCCTGAACCACACACAGACGCAGGTTCCCCACTCTAGTTCCCATGCCCTACTGATAGCGTGTTCTCATGTGCCACTAAATGTCACGGCCCTTCCATGAACGCATGTTACAATCAGGTTCTTGGTGCGTTAGAAGACATTTGGGGTCTGCCTGTGTTAAAAGGCAACTGGCAGAGCTGGCTTGTCCCATCAGAAGACCTGGGACTTCCCCTCCCCTCCTGCAACTAGTGCTGGTCGCTTTCTGGGGAAACAGGGGTCCAGAAGCACGAGAAAGGCTCTTCCTTGGAACTGTGCTTAATAGCTGAACTAGGTAACTTAGCTGGGAAGGTTTATGATTATAGCATTGGGCTATGCCCCAGCTCATGCTGGAATAATGTTGGTAATGACAAAAAGTGAGGATTAAGGATCTGGGCTGTTTGATGCTATTCTGGTAACTGGGTGTGTCATCCAGCCCCTCCACGCCTTCATCTACACATCTGCTAGTGGCTCTAGTAACTTCAGAGCTTCCGCCGAGCCACCAGTCATGAGGAGCAAGGAGACAGGAGTCACGACTCACTCCCTTCTGCTTCATGAATGGCAACTGGGCTACAGGAGTTCCTCAGCTTCTGAGGGGAAGGTCACCAGCTGATGCGTGATGATTCATGCTGCACAGAGATGCAGCGTGGGATTTAATAGTATGTGCAGTGTTTGAGAACCCAGGAGGGCAAAGCATGATTATTTCATGGTCACATCTAGCTAAAGTCTGGTGTTGGTATTGCTCTGATGGAAATGGATTCCATCACTGCATGTAAACTAAAAAAAAAAAAATCAAATTAAACAGTTGTATCATGCCTGACACCACAGGTGATAAATTCTTGGCCTGTCAGTCCTCGCAGAGTGACCTCTGCATGTTGATGCCCGAGATGGTGATTAGCTCTTCTGTTTTGTCAGCAGCTGATGGTTCTCACGTGAGTGAGATCTGGTGCAGGTCATGCAGTGAAGGTGGGGGCAAGCTGATAAAAGTGAAATGCTTTCAGGTTTCTCTAGTCAGCCTGATTCTGGCAAAGGCAAGAGCAACTTTCTCTGAACCTGCCCCATCAGTGACCTCAGACCTGATCAGAGGGACCACCCTCAACTATGGATGTGAGGTAAGTTAAATTGCATGCTGCTGAATTGTCCTAATACTGCCAACATTTTGGGCAGAAGTTGTAATAATGATAAAAAAGCACCACTGTAATGGATACCATCATAACTCTGTAACTACAGTTTAGGTTTTGGAAATTACAAATATGTGTTTAACTAAGGCTAACCAGAAAGTACTAGATGGTGCTTTAACTGTGGCCAGCTGTCTAGTATTTAGAAATTAGAAAAGAACATTTTTCCCTTCCAAAGTGGAAAAATCACTGTACAATGGTACATATTGAGCTGGTGACCATTTGTCCAGCTCTACCAGGAAGCATCAGGTTATCTGTGGTATCGACAGATGACAAAGTACTTTGTAAAACAACTGCACAAAACATAAGGAAAAATGGACTCTGTAGACTTCAACTTAGGATGCACTTCACCTCTTAAGGATGAGACCTTACTTGCAGCCACCAGATTTCATAATTTCATTTTTTTTATCAGACCCCATCAATTCACAGATCATGGTGAACACCGAGTTTCATTTTGCCTTGAATTATACACGTGAGACTTATTTCAGTGACATTTCTTCAACTCATGCAGGCAACTCTGTTCTTTCCAAATCATGTACCTTTGGCTGCTGGTCTCTTTATAAGTGTTTATGGTTATAATTCCTTTTTACCTCTGCCCTGAGTAAGCTTCACATCTCACCCCTTATTTCACCTTCCCCTCCCTAAGTTTCTCAGATGTGGAACAGCTGGGAACATGGAAAGAATATTTCAGTTGCCAATGTCTGTGTCAGTCCAAGTGAAATGAGATGTTCTGCCCCCATAAGCCACTGTGTTTGTAAAGCTTCTGGCTTGCTCCGTGTCAGACACTCAGTGAAGAAGGTTACATGGATGAGGCAGGCAGATAGATGCAGCAAAGCATCTACCTTGGCAAGCCAAGAAGCAGGCATTAATGCAGTCTGGAAACATGTGGGCTTCCCTGAACTCCTCCTAGGCAAAGGTTAGACTGAAATCCTTGCTGGTTCAGGCTTGACTTTGTTTTTGATGTCTGGCCAAACACAGTTAGCTTATAGGTGTGGGTGGCTGGGAGATTGCTCTCATTGAAGGGCATTGACAAAATGAGTTTTGTTTTGTTTTTTTTTTTTGAAACCCACAACATTTCCCAGACCTGCAGACAAACAGCTTACTGAGACAGGGTTAGAGAAGAGCTGAAACAGAGCTCCGTGTCCCAGGTAGAGATGGGCAGCAGCAGAAGGACTGCAAACAGGCCCAAGGGGTCGGTTGAGGTTGGATCTGGAGGTCTGCTCTTCAGTGGTGATTTTGTGCTCCATACTTGATCTAAAGGCTGTCTCTGCAGAAGCCTCTCTGTAAGGAGACAGGAGGGAGAACGATCAGTTCAAAGAGCAGATTGGTCAGTAAGAATGAACTGGGAAACACCTTGTTCAGCCTCTTTTCCATGACAGTCAGTTATCTTTTAGCAAAATGGAGAAAATGTTCCTACTGAAGGCAAGGAGGAAAACCAAGAGCCAACAGGTTAGATATCCCAGCTCTGTGGAGAGATCTAGCTTGGCACCTGTGTGGCTGAGTGCCGCTCACCACTGTGTGTGAATGGGATGGCTTTTGTTGGCTCCTGCAGGCTGCAGTGGGATGTCCTGAGCTGGGAGGGTCCCGAAGGGGTGTTTTGGTCCTGCAGAACCAGTGTAAGGGGTCAGTGAGCATGCTGCTCCCACCTGAAGCTCTTGGTCCCTGGGTCCCTCTTTCCTTGAACTGACTGAGGACTTTAAAATGGCATAAATACCTGCTTTTGGGTTGGGAGAGGTAGTTTTTTCCTGGAGAGTGCATAAGAAGCAATGGTCTCCTGAGCAGCAGAGAGGAGGGAGGAGAGGCAGCAGCAGCCTGGGAAACCAGAGTCCGTGTAGTCAAGCCACTTCCTAAGGAAACAGCAGCCCCCTGGAATAGCCACCTCTCTTCAGTCTGGGAACACCTACTGATGGAGGTGCAGGCCTACCTGAAATGCAACTGTCTGAAGTAAGACAGGGCTGTTAAATCTGTAAGGAGCAGCCTGGGGTCTCCAGGGCTTTTGGTGAGTTGGTAGCTTGTGGTGTCCAGCCACAGGGGCTCCTCCCCAACATACCAGTCCCCTGTGCATCAGCCCCTGTGGCCTTCAGCTAAGCCACCCAGTCCTGCCATGATGACCCCAGGCAGACTGGTAAGCAAAAGAGTCTTGATCGAATTTGTCCTGCTCCCCTCCATAGGGGTCCAAAACCACGTGCTGTGAACATGGATGTTCAGTCAGAAATACCACTGCCAGTGAGGATCTGATGGGTAGGATTCACCTGCTTAACCATGGGATTCTAGTGCCATTTTAGATATCTCAAGGTGTCCAAGACAACTGTGTGTGGCTTGGGATATGACAGAGGACTTCCAGGAGACCCACACCCTTCTGGAAGAGGATGAAGGCATCTAGGCTGTCACTAACTGCCTGGATTTCAGCATCTGAACCCCATCTCCAGTGCGAGGTCCAGGGTACCCTAAAGAACTGAGCCCTCCTGGGGCCCACCCTGGTGGCAAGACACAGGGTGGGCACAGGTGATATGGCCATATCTGAGCTTGTGGTGCTCTTCTCTGCTTTCAGTAGGCAAGACCTGGCTTTATGCAGGGCTGCGTCCAGTTGTTTGTGAACATGAATTTCACCACTGAATTCAGCAAAATAAAAGCCAGCATATCTTCACGCTGGTGGTGTTTCATAACCATTTGTTGGCAAGCCACTGTAAAAGGGAAAATGAGGTTTAATGTAACGGAGATAACGGGGAAAATACAGAACTGTGTAGACAAACAAAAGCTGTTTTCTGTCATCTCACCATGCTCCTCAGAGAGGATAAGCAAAAGCAGATGCCATCAGTAGAGGAAGGGGTCTGTAAGCAATGAAGCAAATCCAGAGGAGAAAATTTTTCAATATTATCTTATTTAGCTAGAAGATGGAAAATGCAGACTGGGAAGTGACTGGGCAAAGAAGCTGAAAATGTTCTACAGAAATGTAGGCAGAAAGAAAGATTGAACCAAGAAGTTGGGAGAGCTGACAGTTTATGGGTTTGCTTTTCCCTTTTTCATCTGATTAAAGTAATTTCAGCCCAGTGGGTTTACATCTAAGTGGTTGAGTGGCTGCCAGATATCATCAGTGCAACTGCTCAGACAAGAGAAGAGCTTTGATAGCTACCTGTATGCAAATCAGATGAGTTATTTATAGACCACAGCTCCAGTATATGAATCACGTGGCTGGTTCTTGTCAGAAAAAAACCAGTTAGACCTCCCAGTCTGCCAAAAGCTCTACCCAGGGAGACCTCTGTGTGAAGTGCCTCTCAGGGTCTTGTGGGATCCATCTTCGTGGCTCGATCAGTAGGATCTACCAACAGCAGGCTAGGGAGTTCATATCCTATTATTTTTCTGTTGTGTATGATAAGCAGAGTTAAATGAATATTTTTGTCACCCGATTCACAGAAAGCACAGCAAGACTATGGTGCAGGATGGGTTATTGATGGAGCCCGAATGAAACGGATCTCATAATCTTTTAAGTCATTCTTATAGTCTCAGTTAACATGCATCTTTTTATTAAAATAATATTTCTCAAAATATGCATATAAAATGCACATAGTCTCATTTTACAAAAAGAAAATATAATAAGTAGAAAAATACAGGAAACCACATAAATTGTGTGTCACAAAGACCAACAATGTATTGTCAGAGGAAACTGTCATTGAAGGAACTCAACTCTACCTGTAATCTCTGTTGCCCAGCGAATCTTACCAGAGTGCCAGCAAGGGTCTGTAACTGAATCCTCTTAAAAAGGCTGTTGAACTGAATTCACTCCGATATCAGGATCTTTTAATAGAAACTGGTATAGCCTTTAAATGCAAAACTCTAAATCAGCCTGTTCTGCTCCATTTAACTGGAATTTGAGGACTTCAGTTAGAAAGAGGAGTCTGAAAAAATAATCTCATTCTACTGACAGATCCCCAGACTGGGAGGGAGGCTGCAGGCTTGATTTGACAGGAAAAGAGGGAGCTGTAAATGCTCATTTTCCTTCACTTCTCCCAATCATGAACATTTGGAAAAGTAAACACAGATGAGGTAAATGGAGGGAGGATAGTGCTCATTCTGAGAGAGAGGATCTCATAACAAAAAGAAAAAAAGAAAAAAAAAAAAAGAGATAAAACATAGCTATGACCAAATTAGCCACGACTAATTTACAATGCTGTGTTGGGGACTATCAGATATAGATAAATTCAGCAAATCATCTTCAAACCACAGGTGCTTCACTTGAGGTGTTAAGTCCCACACATGTGAGATTAAAGGAAATCCAAGAATGTAATTATTTGCAGTATGTTAAAGACTTTACATGAGATGTTTTTGAAGGAGGAGTTTGTAAAAGCAGGTATATTATAGCCTGTTCACAGGCTAAATACCAACCTGGCAATTAAGTTCTACTTACTTAATTTCCTTTGAAGTTCTAATTGCATACACAAGTGTTCTTCCTCCCTGCCCTCTATGGATCTTCAGTATCTGCCACGTTCATTGGCATTTCTTTGGAGTATCGTGTACGCCACCATGTCGATGTGAACAAGCACTGCTCTGTTCTGCAGCTAGCAAATGTTATATGAAACTTAATTCACGCTCAAACAAGGAGCATTCAGGTAATTGCAGCCCTGGCTCTGGCTCATAAATGCAACATGCTAAAATAACTGAGTAGCATCCATCTCTGAACTTAGACTGCACATATGTCTTGTCCAGACAATATGCTTTTATTCTCTCCCAGTTGCAGTTCACGGCCTGAATTTGCCTTCCTGAAGTCAATGGAGCATTGCCATTAGTTTTGACCAGAGAATTTCATTAATGACAGAACCTCTTTCTCTGTCTCTCTCCCCACCCCCTGTTTTCTCTTTGTTGAATTCTTCTACAACGCTAAATGCATTAGGCCCTCTAACATGTCAACCTTCTTTTTTATGTACCAAAAAGGAAACTCTTGCGGAGGTAAAAAAACCCAACAAGTATTTGATAGGCTCTGTGGATCCAAAACCATTTTTCACATGGCCAGATTTCTGAAAATCTCCAGATGCCCAGTGAGATTGTCATAAGAGTCAAAACAGATTAACTATCTGTGATATTTAGGTATGTCAATGATTTTTTTTTTTATCTAGTCCTTAATCTCTTCAAAATTTGGCTGCACAACAAAAAAGAAAGTGTTTGCAAAGGTATTTACAGGAAGGCAGTTGTTTAAATGCCATTGTTTCCTGGCTACAACATGAAAATAAAGTATATTGGACTTTGCTGTAAATAAAATATATTGGACTCTGTTGTACTTTGCCCACCCTTAAATTTAAGCCAGAGGTTAGATAAGTAAAACTTGAAGCAAATTGACGACAGTATTGGCTCTCCAAGTGGGACAGAGGCATAGAAATGCTGATATCCTGTAAGATACCAAGGCAATGTGACTCAACTAACTGTAAACCACCTACACAGTGAAGCAAATAATCACTTGTTATACAGTGGAAGAAAGTCTACCGATGGGACGACTTGCAGCCTTTTCACCTTCAGCTCACGGTCAATAAATCTCATTTGAAAAGTAATACCGCCCACTTATCCTTTCAGCACCAAGAGACTGTCATCACCATGCTATATTATTTCTGGCCTCACAGTATTTGCGCTGCTGACCTATTATTAGTCAAATTATATCACCATCCTTGACTAAGTTGGTGTGTCAGAAGCCAGTAGGTGGAATTGTCTTAGGTCACTGTGGAGCTCATTGATGGAAATAAAAGCACTTTTCTGTGGGAAGGAAGGAAAGATGAGAGGGACAGGCCCTTGTGATGGGTGGTATCTTGTCTGACTGCAGCTGGTGACAGATCAGATGTGCATCCTGATATGAGGCTATATGTAGCCTGAGATGTTTGGATGCAGGAGATTATAACTGCACGCTTAATTGTGTTACATGTCTTGAAGAGGTACGAAGCAGCTCAGGAGGGCTGTACTTTTATCTTCATGCTGCCCTTGATGTTCTCTATGGCCTTGAGTGAATTGTGTAGGCTTTGTCTACACTATCAAGCAATGAAGCATAAAAGAATCAGATCTGGAGACTGAAACAGTTGAAGGTAAGCAGTTCACCCTCTGCAAACACACAAATGCTAGAGTTTGGTTTCTTTCTTGAAAAAAAAAAAAAAAAGCCTAGCCTGATGCATAGTATTTAACACCCAGGAGGCTGGAGCAAATTAGGAGCCCTCTTGGTATGCATGTTGATTTACTTTAATCAAGGGTGAATCCAGCTGTTACTCTATGACCTCTCCACAGTATAACCCAAAGCATAGTAGGTGGGGACAACCAGAGGATTAACTTCAGAAGTGCACTAATGGTGCAAACTGGAATGACAATGCAGATAACCCTTTTATTCCTGATGTCTCATAGGGATACTGCTGTACTAGGTTCATTTATGTGTGACCTGTTTAGCTACTATCATAATAACAGTAGATGTGATACCATATCTTAAGCATTCATTTGACAATGTGTAAGCAAAGAATAAATAATGTTTAGTAGGTGCATAATCAGCAGAGGCTAGACTGAAAATGGACAAGGAGGTGGTTCTTCACATAATGGGTAATTAAGCTGTGAGGTTCCATGCTACAGGATATTGTAGATGCTAAAACTTCACAAGGTTACAAAAGTGGCTGTGCAGACTCCCAGAAGTAAAATTCATGGAGGGATATTTTTTTCAAAGACTTTTCCTGTGTGTCAGGAACTCTGAGCTGTGAAATGCTGGAGGATCAGAGAGTGTCTGGGGAAGAATCACTACATGCTTGTCCCAAGTATGTAGCCCCCTCTGGCTGCTGCCAGAGATAGGGTAATGGAGCAAGATAGACCTCTGATCTAACATGTTGCAATTCTTGAACTGATCACTTCTTTAAAAGGCTTTTGATTTTTCAAATTTAATCATTCAAATAATTAACTTCAGTGATTCAGGTTTTGAATGATTTTTCTTTGAAATATATCTCTTTGGAAATGATATTGTGGTTCCCCAGGGAGAGAGGAAACTGGATGTTCCTTCTTCCAGAATAGCTGAGGTCCTTCTACAGACTCTGTCTGGCAATAACACCACAAGTCTTCCCCCAAAGTCAGGAAGCAGTCCATGATGGGAAAGGACAGAATCTGTTGTCTCAATGATGTTGTGGTAGACTACTGAAAACTGAACACTGCTATTTCAGACTCAATATTTTGTGGACTGGGCGTTCACATTTTTACACAGAACTGATTTCCCCAAAACCCAGATGCTTTTTATGAAAACAAATCTGTTCAGTCCAAATCTCTGCATCCCACCAAACAGGCAAATACATCTCTTATTGGCTCACACTGAAGCTTTTAATTTGCCACTGGTGGAAAGCTTCAGTGCAATGATGCAGTATAAATCTATAGCCTATATGGACACAAGCACCTAGTGTCGCTCTTGGCCAAGCTCAGACTTCTTCATGTTCGGGTGACCCAAACCAGGTCTAAGAGAGCAGCTCCATAATACTCAGAGGGGTTATATATCCCATGACAGGTTTTCTTCTCAAAGCCAGTTTGAGAAGCTCCTACTTCTCAGGAGCATTTTCCAACCCCACGCAACATTTCACTGTCCCGTCACTACAGCTAATGCAACACTTCAAACACTTGTGTTGTAAACCAGATCTTTCACATTGTCTGAATTAAGAAATCACTGCTTTGCTGCGGGAAGGTGTTTTAACCCAGGTGCTCTTAGCAGTCCAGTATATAGGTTGTCTTAAAAGAACACATAAGCACAACAAAGGAGCTGCAAATAACACAAGGGAATGAAAAATTTTTTTAAATTCCTTTAGCTTTACCACAGAAATAAGTTAAACATAGTTCAATGTACCTACACTTGCAGTGACTGTAATTCCTTTCTCCAGGTTGTGGCCTCAAAGCCAGCAGCCTCCCTCCACAGTCCCACACACAACAGTTATGTTCTTTATGCAATTCAAAATGCAGACTGTTTATCAATCAGCGGTTAGAACCTGGTTGATGTTGCAGCAAATACCATTTAACCCCTTCTCCATAGCCTGAGAGAGGTCTGGCACTTGTTTCGCCTTTGTATCTGTCAGTCTCAAGCCACAAAACTTTCGGTAGGAGGTGGGGATTAGGAAGTCCCACCTACAGAAGTGAACTAGCTCGTATTGATCAATTGCATCCTAGGGAATAATTATTTCTAAACCAAATTAAAATAAAAATCCTGTTGTGTTATAAGCATCCTAGTTTGTAAAGCCTGGGTACATTTTTTTTTTTAAAAACCTGACCCCATCTTTTTTGGAGTACCTGATTTCCGCAGAAAATGCGGAGGTATGTCAGACCACTTTCTAAAGCTACCTGAAAGCACATTGGTTTTCTCTGTCAGAGGTATAAGTACGGAGAATGCCGCACAGATCAAAACCACCTGGTGCTGCAAAAAAAGGAAATATATGGTAATTGACAGTGAGAGACAAACTCCCAGCTCCTCTTTTCTGTTTTATAGGAGGAGCTGGCAGTTCAGCCTACCATTACCTCGGCTCAACACTCCCTGTTACGTGATACTGCTGTCAGCACCAGGATTTTGCCAAACTTAGCGTTTGGGCAGAAATTTTCTATGCCTCAGGTCAGTTTTTCTTTCTTAGCAAAAACAAGCCTGATGTTTTCAAGCACAAAGCTGTGGCAAGTCAGAGTGCCTGCAGACCTGAGCTGATGGGTGCCAGGAGAGGGGGTGAGCATCCATCCTGCCATGGAGGAGCATATGATGTACTGCCTGCTGTGAATTAAAAGTCTAAATTTGCAGGTTTCCTATATTAAAGTAAGCATGAATTTCTCTCTCCTTTTTTTTTTTTTTCTCCTCCTGGCATGCTCTAAAGCTGCTGAGAAAGAGCTCCCTAGCTCCTAGGTGGGATGGTTTTTCTATCAGGGAGGTTTTTCTATCTTGGGATTTTCTATCCCAAGAAAATCTACAATAATACAAGAACTGAGAAACTTTGGAAAACCAGCAGCCTGTAAATGCTGTCAATGGGGATATGTTAGGCTTTAGCACCTAGCTGCTGCATTTTTTTTTTATTAGGTAGAATTTAGGTGCACATCTGTTATAGGTCAAATCATCAGATCTCACCAAGGCTCTTTGGTATTGAACCACCTTAGTTTTTATCACCAAGTATACTAGAAGCTTGAATCTCTGCCATTGAGCATGCCCTGAAGTGTCAAGTCGACCTTTGAATTCAGTGCTGGGGCCCATCCTCTTCAACATCTTTGTTGATGATTTGGATGAGGGAATTGAGTGC